>JANTOP010024727.1:0-12599 GCA_027564815.1 Symmerus nobilis | reverse complement strand
CCCATTATTTATATGAAAATTTCAAATTCAATTTAAAAAAAAAATGATTTGATCTAGAAAAACTGTAAACGCCAAAATTATTTACTTATGCTCCACTATCACGTGCATTTGGAATTTCTCATGGGAGAAAAAAAAAGTGCAATTTTGTAAGAAGGTGTAATCATCCATATCGGATGCGATTTTCGATTGGTTTTCATTGTAAGAATTTATTTGATTCAATGTGCTTTTCCAAGCTTTAAAATTATAATGAAAAAGATTAATTTTTAAAATATCCGAAATTTTAATCTTTTTCATATTGCTAGTTGATAGGGCTTTTCTATGACCTTTGTAGCACATTGTATTAGGAAAATTTCCTGAATACGTGATTCTTAAAAGTCCCAACAAATACTTAATTTTTTTCAGCTATTGATTGCCTAATTTAACTGGTTTAAATTCATTTTATAGCAATAGAAACTGATAAATCCATGAAAATATACTAATTTCCCGAATTCGAATAAAATTTCAATTTTTTCCTAAATTTATTAGGCAAATAATCGAATATTAAATTAAGATTGTAAGCAAATATGTCTATTATTTAATATATATGAATTAATAACTTAATATATAATTTGAGTGGGAATTTAGGGGGCATTCCACCGTTATTAAGCATTACTAATATCAGTTTAGGTTCAAATGGCGCTGATTTGGTGATTTAATAGTTAGAAACTGTCATACGAGATAGAATATTGTTAAAAATTTAAAGAAAATAGAAGCTTTTTAAAAGCTTTTCCTAATTATTTCTTAGTTAATCAATTACAAATAAAAATTTTCTATTTATATGGTGGAAAATTAATCCTAAGTGATAACAAGGACAATTTAATATCCTTTCGCCTCATCAACGATAATCACATTTTTTTTAATTACTATATATACATAAATTAATTATGAATATGTCAAGTTTTCTCAACCACTCGATATACAGAGAGTAATGGGAAGTTAAAGTTTGAAACCGTACATATCCCTATTGAAAGTTTAATTTTTAGCTCTAGTCTGGTAGTATATCATATTCATAACTAGTTTCATATAAAAAGGATATATTATCGTATAGATATACACTCCCCATAAAACCTTAGTAAAGTTATAAAGTGCATGATTTAATTTTTAATTATAACATCACGTATAAGCTGGAATTATACATCTAATGATTAAATTTCGTGAATACATATAAGGAGGTAACTATACCAATTCAGAGTAGTACATCATGTGGTAAATCGGAAATTTTCACTTTTTTGAAGAATGTGTTACCAGATCGATTTAATTATGGCTGGCCAATTCTCAGGGGAATATTAATTGTGCCCAATAATTATATCGCTTACCCTACATTAAACTGTTATCGCTTGAATAAATGTATATTATATCTAGGCTTCATAGTCATAATTATAAATATAATATAAAATTATGTTCTATATATATCAAGAGCATCAGGCTATCAAGCGAGAATATCAGAAAATTAGAGCTTTAGGGGTTATGAATAAGATGTGCTATAAATATTAATGAGCATTAAGAAATTGAAGGATATTCTATTAGGGAATGGGTACAACACTTTTGCGATGCCGGTTGAGGTGTTGAAAATAAAAGGTATATTAAATATAGAAAAGGCAGGATGTGAAGGTAGAATGAAATGTGCAATGCAATCATAATTTTGTATGAAAGCGTCGGATAACATCATTTAAGCAGAGTCAGAATCAAAAGTTTCTACAATATAACGTACCATTCTGAATTTTATCGTAGTATTAGAGTACGTTGTACAATACAATTCATGATATAATTTACAGCACGTATTTTTAGTTGAAACATGTATACATTCTTTTATTCCCCCAGAGATAAAGCATTTCCTCCTTAAAGTCGTCTTCAAAGTTTAAATTTCGGACAACTTTATTTTGTTATGCTTTGGGAGTATTAATTAATTAACTCCATTTCTTTGGTTTGAGGGTTAAGAGATCGTATCATCTCTATAGATAGAACAGGAACAAATCGTTTGCATTTATCCCTTGATATTTATGCGTTTAAAGTTGAATTTTTACAAGATTTGTAATATGGAACAATACAACCGTTAATTTAATTATAAATATTCACTCAGTTGATATTGGGGTAGGATATCATTTATTTTAATCTTTTATCGCTTCTTATATAAAGGATAAAAATAATAAGAATTGTTTGAGAGATGAAGATGCTTTAAAATTCCCTAAATGGGGCCCGATTTGGGCCAACCTACTAAAAATTTCCTATAATAGCATCATATATCTTATAAGCATCCTGGTTTAGGATTATCATGCAAAGAATAAGTATATACTCTGATATTATATCGTCCTTGTACCCGTAGATATTTTCTTATCCACATTATTCTATATTATTATGGTGATCAACACTATTTAGAGATGATGGGCCGTAGGGGTTTTATTTATTTCGGATAACGATACAGGGGGACAACAGATGTTTAATATGTGGTAATATTTTATATAAGAAATAAAGGAAAATAGTGTATTTTGGAAACCCAGTTGGCCGATAGTTTTCTGATTGCAAAAGTTTCATTTTATTATACCTAACCCATTTTCAATAATAAATTTCATGGTTATAGCCGAACATAACTGGACACAGTAAATAATCTAAGGTATAATTTTTTTTTAGCAGTTACGTTTAGTAAATTATGTTTGACTTTAATATAAGAAGTAATGCAGTATATATAATTACAAAAACCAATTATCATAAATTATAGATTGGAAATAAGTTTATGAGAAATAATTTATAACCATGTAGTTAGTTAGGAATTTTGTCAATAATATGGAATGGGGTGGTTTATTCCTATTCTCGTACATGAGATGGGACACTTGAGATTATATTTCTCATTTTTAAGATGTCTTATAATTAAGCCATCTTCACAAAATACAGGTGAAGATATCGGATGAAAATCAAATGTATTCATTACTCTCCCTTAATTAAAGTCGCAAAAATTTCTAATTTTTGTCTAGTTAATAAATATTTCTGATAACGTTTATATGTCACCCTTCAAGAAAATTGAATTATCGAATGGAAAATCTTGCCTGGAAAATTTGATGAAAAATAAAAATTATCGGTTTAGTTATTGGAATAATTTTGTTTTACCTCTAAATTGGAAAATTTGGGAAAATAAATATTAAGATCTTGTAAGATGTCATCAACATCTTAGAACTTCTTGCAAATTGGATAATTTATTAATTATACTCGAGAATTTCATAAAAAACCGATAACTTTTATGAAAATACTGAATTGAATTTAAAAATTTGACAAATAAGAACATTTGAAAATTTCATATGAATAGAATATGATGAATTTCATATGATAAAATCGAAAATCTATGAAAATCCGAAATTTTCGACAAAGTCTGAAAATTTAATAAAAATTGAGAATATTTGATGGCATGATAGGAAACGCTTATGTAAAAACACCAGAACATCAGCTCTATTTGAGTAGGTTTAAATTTAAATTTAAGGGGGAAGATACATTTACATGTTACAATCTTCAAGATATACTTTAATAGCGTTTTTCTCAAAACAATGTTTTTCAAATTGATAGAAGCTACAAATCCAAAAGTTCTCCATCAATCGCGATAAAATTCTGCACACGTATTGTCTATAACATTTCTTTCTAGATGAACCTAAAGGTTTTAAAAATCGGTTCAAAATTAATTTTTCTGAAGCAATTCAGAAAAACGTGGTCTAAAATCCAAAATTTTAAAGTGTCAGAATTCGCGAATTGTTGTTTTTTTCAGTTTTTATTTTCATGTTCATTTTTCTTATTTTTCTCAGTATTCCCTTGTCCGATTTGTTTGAATTTCACTTTGAAATCAAAAAGAACGTCCCTCATTCTTGAACTAAATATTAAATAGGCAGGTTCCGTTGTCAGATAAGCGATTTCTTTGTACATACAGCGGCCATATCTGATGTGTTTATCAAGTCACGGCCTATTTGAATCCATTTCGCAATTTTAAAATCTTAAATAACCCGAGAAACTATAAGCGTTGTTCTAAATAGTAGGTATACTCATTTTCTTGATGTTCCCCTTGATGTATCGACGCCCTTAAAATTAGGAAGTTCTTTTTTAGAAAAAGTTTGTTACATAAGTTTCTCATTGTACATAATAGGGTTAACTTTGCATATTCATATTTTCCCTTCCTTCCGGAAATCCAGAAAGCTCGTTGAAAGCTTAAAACTAAAAGTATCAAACTTTTATCCGATTTATTAAAATTAATATTATTATAAATTAAATTTTCAAAAAAGCTCCCCAAACTATTAAAGCTCAAGGAAGAAGCTTCAAGTTATGAAATTAATTATGCACGTGATTAATCATGAAATTTCCGAAAAAGAAACATCAACCATCTAGAAAGCTCATTGAAAGCTTATAATTTGAAGCTGATTTTATTATTTTTGGAATCAAATTTTTATCCAACTTATTAAATTTAAATGAAATTTGATATTTTCGCGATAGATCCCTTAACTATTAAAGCTCAAAGAAAGCTTTAAGTTACGAAATTAATTTTGAAATATATTTTCTATGTAAATAACGATCTTTTACCGAAATTTCAAACTTTCCAAAAAAAAACGTAAAAAGTCTTGAAAGCTCTAGAAGAGTTGAAACCGGAAGTTCATTTTTTCTTTAGTTAATATTTTTCTTCTGCCTATTTTGTATTTCTGACATTTTAATTGTAAATTCTCTGCAATTGAAATAAATTTCTAATACAAATTTCCTGCGGGACATTTTTTCTCTCGAAAAATTCTCAGGCATATTAATTTTATGTTTGATTTTTAACAAATTTTAGCTCAGCAAATATGAGCCAAGTTCGAGAAATAACTAGAATATGAGAAAATATATGAAGAGCTGAAAAATAAAATAAGTCTTTAAAAGTTAAAATTTGCTTGATACTCAGAAAACAATTTCCCACCATTTCCAAAACCAATTTATCCAAAGGTCAATTAATTATCGGGAAATGAACTTCAGTCCTATCGATGAAAAATCTGTGAAATGCATTACATGCATGATACGAATTCATTGACTGGCACCTCCCTAGGGAAGCTCTGGCAGAATATATCCAGGAATAAGCACCTGTCGGGGTTTCCAATACGACGAGATAACTATGATTTTTATGTTACTGCCGTTCGCTACGCAACCTTAGAAAATATGTACTCGGAAAACCGATTTTAACTGCTGCAGGTATGTTAACGAATGGAAATGAAAAATCTGTTCTTACCTCAAATGAACCGATTGAGTTTAAAAGGAACATTTCCATTCGCAATTGTTCCCAAATTAATCAATTAAAATAAGTGATTAAAATAATTAGGTACCCGATTTAATCCCAAAATTATACAAACAATTTTCTAATGTTTCATTTTATGAAAATTACTGGCTTAATTTACTAATTTCGGATTTTCATAAAATTGGCACTAAATTTTCCAACTTTAATAACGGTGCGTTTGAAAATCTAGGAATTTCATGAAATTTTGTTTTGAAATTTTTTGATTTTTGAAAAATTTTCAGATTTTTGACAAATTTTTTGATTTTGGAAAAATTTTCTAATTTTTGAAAAATATTCTGATTTTTAAAAAATTTTTAATTTTTGAGAAATTTTCTGATTTTTAAAAAATTTTCTGATTTTTGAAAAATGTTTTAATTTTTGTTTTAATTATCAATTTTTTTAAAATTATCCGTTTTTCGCGATATTATCAGACTTTTATCAAGTTTTATGAATTTTAGTAATTCGCCTATTTTTTTTTTAATTCTGAGACTTAATCTTTAATTTAGTGAATTTAATTTAATATTTAGAACGTTATTCACGTTATGTGAACATGCACGTTATTTAAAATTCGGGTAGATAAATAAGTATGTATTAAGTAATAAATATGTTTGAGGATAAATATTTAATAAAAAATGTAAAGATATTTCAATTTTAGGACTTCCCATATCCCAAACAGACTCTTAATCTATTTTAATGATCATAGAATTTGGTTCTGCTCCTGCATTTTATTCCACCTTAATTTTTATCAGGAAAAACAATTCATTCACTCAATGTGTCCGGATGAAATTCTGATTAATAAAACTATTAGACTCATCGATAAGACTATTTGAATGACAAAATATAGATTGATATTAATTCATAACGTTATCTCCAAGCCGTGAGAATTACTAATCTTTATTTAATTTCTTGTCACAAATTAAACTTATAATCGATTATATTGAGTGTATACCATATATTCCAATTTTATTTTTCAACTTAATACTTATATCTTACCTAAACTTATCTTATATTTAAAATCCCTATACAATACTTTCTTAGAAATTCTGAAAGATGCTACTTTTGCACTTTTTATAACAAATTTTCTTTTATATGTGGAATGAACTACTTTTAAATTCATATTAGTCATCCCCATAATCCTATGCAATTCGATTAATTTAAAATTGTAAGTAATTCGATCAATTTAAACAAATTTCAAGAAAATTGCTCCCGATAAGAAAGTCATCGTAACCGTACAACTAATTCATATACATTCTACATTTACTATTTCATAATAGCATTTCAGCTATTTATTGGAAATCGTCATCTCAGTATTTAATGATCCCAAAAAAAATTTGAAATCGAAGATTAACAGAAAAACGTAGAAAACCTACTAATAATATCTGTATACGAGGATATTGGTATATACGTCCTGACACATAAAGTATGAGTAGTAGAACCTAGTAGTACCTAGTCAGTAATACCTAGAAATTAGAACATCGGACATTAGATCCGGATGTGCCGATCATTTTCATCGGATCCAAAAAAATGTAATTATGCAGAAAGTTTATAAATGAGTTGAGGATAAATATAAAAAATCAGAACTAAACTGTTCAATCAAAAGCTCTGCTAAAACATAAAAGCCCCCAGAAAGCTTTATTTTACGAACCTATATTTTTTACGTATAAAAATCTATTTTCCATCCAACTAACAATCTTTTAACGAAATTTCAACGTTTCCTAACAAAAAAATTGCAAAATCTCGAAAGCTCATTGAAAGCTAAAAATTAAAATGTCATTTTATATAATTTGGAATCAAATTTTTATCTGATTTATTAAATTGAAATGAAATACAGAATTATCGCAGAAAGCTTATCCAAGCTTTTTAAAGCGAAAGAAAAGCTCTAAGTTTCGAACTTAGTTTTCTACGTATAACAATTTATTTTCTATCCTGATAACGATCTTTAAACAAAATTTCAATTTTTTCCAAAATGAAGCTTTGAAAATCTCGAAAGCTCATTGAAAGCTTAAAACTAAAATTCCATTTTATACAATTTGCAAACTAATTTTTATTTGATACATTAAACTTCGATAAAATATGAAATTTTCCCAAAAAGCTTTCTCAATCCATTATAAGCTCAAAGAAAGCTCTAAGTTTCGAACTTAATTGTTTACTTTTTAAAATCTTTTTTCTATCAAGATATCGGTTTTCATACGAAATTTAAAATTTTCCTAGAAAAATGCTTAAAAATTTCGAAAGCTCATTGAAAGCTTATATTTATGGAAAATTTCAGGCCGACAGGTTAAAATTTCAAGAAAGGGCTAACAAGGACACTGAATACCTTCATGATAATTTCCATTCAATTCATTAAAGCTTTTCCTAGAGATTTAAATTTTCCAAAGACATTTTTAACGAAAGTTTCCGATTTCATTTATCGGGAGATAAAATAGATTAGAAAATGAATAAAATAATATAATATTTTAAATTAAAGCTTTCGATGAGCTTTCGGAGATTTCTAACAGTTTTTCACCTTTTTTATCACCTGTCTTTCCCCCTTAAAATTCAATGAAAAGTTGATAAAAAAAATTAGTGAAATGATTCAGAGTTAGTAAATAAAGTAATTTTAGTTAGCAATTTGCAGCAATCAATATTGGTTACGCATTATTGTGCTCGCCTCTGCTGTAGGCTATTTAAACCCGAATAAGAATTAAAACCAAATCACCTCCAAGCACACTTCTAGCATATCCTTATCTATTTCTTTAATGATTTTAATAATATCTATTAGTTTTCTTTTCCTTAAGAAATTTCATCTTCCTAATTAAGATTATGTCAATATTTGAAAACTTTAAATTAGAAATATCTCTATCGGAAACATGTATGAGTTTCACTCCATCAACTGACCAATATGGATATAGTTTGCCAACGAACTTACATCCTAATTTACTTATATGTGATCGGATGGAATCATCTAGCCACGGTCTCATTTCAAATTGTGTATTCACAAATTTTCTGATTGCTTCAATTTAACTTTACTCTTTTATCACTTTTTTATATATATGCGAGTCCAAAAAGGATACGTGCTTTCCATTTATATAGTGATAAATAGAAGATGCATTCACATATAAGATTATTACAGAACGATTTTCATATCGGTGAAGAAAGATTTGTTCATGAAAGCGTTGACTTCGAATACGAACATCTCTGACATCATTTTATTAAATTTTCATGTGGAAGAGTTAGAAAATACACAATTAGAAATCAAGTTTATCCCAATTCTGCTTTCGTAAAATCTATTTTGCCATCAATTTTAATAGAAATAATGTATTAAGGTGTAGGTAGCATTCAGAAATGTGGGTGAATGAAAAACTTATTCATTCAATAAAAATGGCATTCAAGGAAGAGAAATTTAACTCGGCAAGTTAAATGAATAAAAGGATTTTTTTTTTTAAATAAATTTGAAGAACTATGAATTTACATTAGGTTTCAACTTACCATATAAATTTAATCACAATATTAAAAATTTTGTTAAACCTTTGAATGTAATCCTACGAAGAAATTATTTCTTTTGAAAATATAGTTTTCATTTTACCAACATTTGACTATATGTAATGTTTATACATAAAAGATGTTTAATTAATTTTAATAAAAATATAGAAACGACGGAAGGTTATATATTTTATATTAATAACCAGAAGTTAATGCAAATAAGAATCACATTATTATTTTTTTCCCATCGTTATTAATTTATTCAAGTTCACGTCCCCCACTTACTTTGTTTCAAAAGTAAAAGGATATTGTATAATATACATTATTAAAAATGTTTTTATTCCATTAGAATATCTTAAGATTTGTATTACATAAAACTTTATACTTTGGTACTTACGCATTCAAATATATGTGTAGAAGAAAAAACCCATTTTCCATATCACTTAAACTTTTCCTCCCCCCAGAAAGCAGGTTTACCCTGAAAACTTTTACCAGCATATAAGAACATATCTACTTGTACATTTACAATCCCTCTTAAGAGTTTTTCATTTATTTCTTACTTTTTATTTCAGAGAAAATATACATTTTCTTTGATACTTTTTTATATCCTCCTGCCAATCCCATATGCAATTTCCATGAGTTTATGTTAAGTAAAAGGAATAATTGATATGAACGCATAACATCTTCGATATCTTTGTAAGTAAATTTCATCATTAACAATTCTTTAATTTATACATAATAATTATCCATCCATAGTAATAGATAATAATCATACTACTGTAATGTGATTATTAATATATAAGATAAAGATTCCTTTCCAAATCTAAAAACCGTATAGATTAAAATTATCTATATAATATAAAAAGGAACTGAAAAATGAAAAACTTTTCTCCAATATTTTTCTTCTAAATTTAACTGTCGTATAATAATGATGTGGTTTATCTTTATACCATAATATCAGACTCATTGTATGGTTGACTGATGATGGCGATTGAGCGCAAGTACATGCAATCTAGAAAATCCTTATTATCCGTTACCGTTCCATTCTTTTATAATATGATAAGGATTGCTGAATAATTATTTCTCTGTATCGTTCTATTCGTCCTTTGTTTGGATTGGTATTCGCAAGAGTGTTCAACACTTGACAACGCTATATCATAAAATTTTCATATACATAGATATTTTAGACTGTGGCTAGCATGAATATGAATTCGTTTTAAACACAATCGTTATTGGTTTGATAGTTAAGTAAAAATACAAAAATTAAATATTTCGGAAAATTTGAAATTTATCTAAAAGAAAAATCAAAAATTTGTATGAAACCGACATTTGACCCGGATTTCCCAATAATTTTCTTCGGATCCAAATAAATATAATATTTCAGGAAGTTTATAAATTAGTTTAGGAAAAACACAAAAAATTCAATACTGAAGTTTTCATTGAAAAGCTCCGCAAGAACTTAAAAGCTCCCAGAAAGCTTTATTTTCCGAACTATATTTTTCACGTTTTAAAATGTGTTTTCTATCCAAATAACGATACTTTAGAGAAATTTCAAATTTTTAAAAAAAGAGCTTAAAAAATTTCGAAAGCTCGTTGAAAGCTTACAATTGAAATATCATTTAATATAATTTGGAATCAAATTTTTATCCGATTCATTCAATTAAAATGATATATGCAATTTTCGCAGACAGCTTATCCAAACTATCAAAAACGTAAGGAAAGCTCTAGGTTTCGAACTTCATTTTTTCCAGTTAAAAATCTATTTCTTGCTGATAGATGAATTTTTCAAGAAAGAGTAAGCAAACTATGAATGCCTTCATGATAGTGAATGATATGAATACCTTTAATTCAATTTAATTTATTAAAGCTTTTATATTGATTTTAATTTCCCACAGAGCTTTTTAACATAAACTCTCCACAAATATCTCTTAAAGTTTCCGATTTCATTTAAATTTGTTTACCGGAAGATAAAATGGATACGATAATGAATAAAGTAATATTTTAATTAAAAGCTTTGGATAAGCTTTTGGAAGTTGGAAGTTTCTATAAGCTCATTTCAGACAATTATAAATCTCAATGAATTTAAAATTATTGGTTAAATTAATGAAATAAAAAATAGATTTTAAAACATATAAAATTAAAATGGAGATCTCAAATTCTTTTGAAGCTTTTAATTTTCCACGGAACATTTAAACGAAAATTTCGGATTTCATTTAAATTTAATTATTGAGAGCAAAATTAAATTCCATACTGACTAAAATAATAGTTTAATTAAAAGCTTTCGATGAGCTTTTTTAAAGCTTTTCAGAAAATCGTCAATTTCATGGACCCTAGGCTAGATTTCGAGACTATTTTTGTAATACATCTCCTCGCCCTCGTCATTCAAAACCAATCAACCATCAGTGATGGGAATTATAATAAAAATAAAAATAAGGGCGTTATGCTATTGGGTTGGTAAATTTTCGACATGCGTCCGAAGCTTTTTTCGACTTCATGATATGATATTAATTATTGGGAGTTCAAATAAGTTTTTAGAGTTTTTTTTTTTTTGTAAATTTGAAGGTTTATTCAAAGAAATTAATACAATTTATTTTATTCAAAGTATTGTTCATCGTTAGGTACGACTTTCCCCATCTTTCAAGCAGCATACGCATTCCGCATAGAAAAAATTCCTCGTCTTTTCCACGCGATCCAAGGATCGGCCCAATTTTTTGCCTCTCCGTAAGCACTGTGATGCTCGGCCAGGCCTTTAGTCATCGACCGCAAAAAGTGGTAGTCGGAAAGAGTAATGTCTAATGAATGGTGGGGTAGAACTTCCCACTTCATCATTTTCAAAGTACCATGGCCAGCATGTGGCCGGGTATTTTAATGCTGTAAAATCGCATTGTCGTGCCATTGGAGTGAGTTTTCCCTCAATTCTCAGCTCAAACGCAATGATTGTAGTCCGTAGCGTTCTTCTGTGATAGTTCCGATGGGTTTGAGCAGCTCATAATACACTAGACCCAGCGATCCCTCCAAATTCAGGGAATAAGCTTCCATGCAAACAACCAGTGATATTCGGCTTTGCCGTTGATGTTGATGCATGGCCGGGCTTACCCCACGATTTTCTACTATTTCGATTATGGTAGAGATCCACTATTCGAACCTCCGCAACGATTCGATGCAAAAACCCTTCCGATTTTGCCTTTGGAGCAGCTGATGATATTAACTTTTAAGCTCATAATTTGGCTTAAATGTAAGGTTTCTGAAAACTCGGGTTTTTAGTACTCCGCGAGCCCGAGTCCAAATTTTTAAAGACTCGTCGAGCTCGAGTCGAGTCCGTATTGAAATGAAAAAATAAATAATTATTATCGCTCCTTGGGGTAAATATTTTAATTTTTTTTAAAATAATAATTGTTTAAATCCTTATTTCGAATCAAGTCCTCTTTATTTGACTTCCTTGTCTGCTAGTCTCGACCTAATTAAATCTTGCAAAAATTTGCAAAAAGAAACGGTGTTGTACAGATCTTCAAGACTACTTGCTCGCTTTTCAGTATTTTTGAAAATCAAGAAATTCTTGTTTCAGTTTGCTATAACTTTCGGAGGTTCTTTTGAAGGTTCTTCCGCATTTTTTTAATATTGAATCTAACTACTCTATTGTCAAAACTTTAGCTCTCATTCATTTTCCTATTCTTTTTGCAAAATTCCTTTCAGTAATTGCACTGCTAAACCCTAATAGCACACAATATCTATACAACATCGCAAAATGTCGAAAAAACGTAAAAAAAATAATATTATGTCTAAAATACATTGTCACAATATAGTGGTACTGAATACTTTTTGTCAACAT
>JANTOP010024716.1:0-12599 GCA_027564815.1 Symmerus nobilis | reverse complement strand
GCTCTTACTAATTCTTCTTAAAATCTAAATTCAATTTTGTAAAGCCACCAAACCACCAAATTGGTTAAATCCGAATTAAAAGTGCATTAGAAAAAGATGTATAACTTCTATCAAAAAACGCTCTCGCACAAATCTAAAGAATATATTCCTCTTCCAATTAAAAAAAAAATTATCCCGATTGGTCTCTCCATTCGGAAGAAAATGGTACCGAAACATACAAAAGCATAAATTTTCAGGAGAGGTGTTTAAAGTTCCGTGTTCAGTTGTTTTAGTATTGAAAAATATACACAGGGTCGTTTTTAATATTTATTTTTACCCACTTAGGGTTATCCAAAATTTATGTTTAATGGCTTAAAATGGTTCATAAATAGTTGTAGTTTAATAAAACGTAAAAAAAGACAATTCGATTTTCTTTGGTTTACAACTGATACCAGTGCCTTAAAATTCAAGGCCTAAAAAAATTTATAAAAGCGTTAAGTTAATTGTTTCAATTTTTGTCCAAAACTTCCCTAAAGGATATACCTGAACTTTTCTTAAAGTTAACTATATTATAATATTGTCATTCCTATTCTAGCAACGTGTAATATTAAATGCAAGTTGCAATATCTACATGTACAAACTAAGTTGTATAATTATATGGTTATCTTACGAGTTCTAATCCAATATAGAAGAGGATGGAATTATCGAAAAAGTTTTGTCTTCTAACGTAATATAGAAATAGATATAATTAGTGCAAATCTTAAATAGTTGATCTATCTTCGTTATCCATTATATATAAAACTTTAATAAGTAAGTTAACTTGGAGAAATTCTACATATATTTATTTTCATTTGAAGACAATAAAATAAAGAGTCAGCTTTGAATATAACATTACTATACGTATATATAACATGGATGATGAAGGAATAATACCTACTTATAGAGTAGGGAATACTAAATGCATGTTATCTCCAGTCCTATAGATAAATAGGAAAAAAAAATTGTTCCATTGAACATCCCTTTAATAAAATGTAAGTACGAGTATGTATCGCCAAACCCAGCTTTTAACTAAGTATCCAATATAAGAAAAAATAAAAATACCCAAACAGCACCAATAAATATACCGCTTACATACCTATCGAAATACATGATAGAAAATAAAACAAATATTCCGACATAATACCCTTATTTTCCTTAACATCCAAAAACTAAACCGGAGATGGAGAAATAAATAGAATTCGATGATATCATTAGAGGGCTTAATCAAAGTTTATTGGGTTGTTGTTTTTCAGAAGGTGCAAATTGAGTGTGGAAGATTTTTTTTTTCGTTCATTTTCGTTCTGTAAGTTTAGCTGGCTCCCATCGGTTTCCTCCTAATATATCCTTTTATTTCCATTTTCATGGAAAATAACTTTCATGAGTTTTATATGGAGTACATTAAGCAATTGTAACTATATATGTAGATTTATGGCTAGATATTCTACAATATTTAAATTTTACAATTTTGGAATGATGTATTTGGTGCATTGCGGGAAATCATTTATTCTATGGTATCCTGATATGCATAGTGGCCATCCTTTAAAACAGTAGATGAGAAAATTTATCCAATTTTCGTCTTAAAGTCGAATTATGTATGGGAATAAATAAACCATACCGGTAGGACCAATTATTTGACCTGACAAATCTGATTTCTAACAAATATTCTCTATTTTTCTTTCAGCATTGATTTCACTTTCTCTTTTCGTAAAATTTCTAAATAATTAATTTAAGCTACCTTCCTTTGTACATTTTCGTTCCATGAATCTTTTATGAAATAAATAAAAGGAAGAAATTTATATTCCTTCGAATAAATAAAATGTTCTGTACTTGAAATTTTCCTTTCCTTTTTAATCATAATAAACCGTTTTTGTAAGATTTTTAGGTGGATGTACCGTTAAAGTTAAAAGATAAACAAATATATCTACAATGTTAAAAGTCGTAATGTGAAAAGTGAAATAGACGAACCAAGAAACCCGGTAAATTATTATGGTGAGAAGCGGATTTTAGATGATCCATAAACAAAACATCTAGACATTGAAATATTAAACACTAAATTATTAATAATAAAATATATGTTATACGCATCTAGTATCTAGTTGTCTATTTACCATTATAACTCTTATTTGATAAATTCCTCTCAGACTTCAGTTCATGTCTTAATAGAATTATGTTGAATTATATGTAAGATGTACCAAATTCATTCTAAATTGCGAGTTAATAGATCTTATTTATTGTACTCATTCATATTTGGTCTGCGGGCACGATAAAATTTTACCAAATCCTTAAACTTTTGGTCGTTGATAAATATGTTACTCTGGATCTCTAATAAATCCTTATATCCTACACTAGATAACTGATTTCAATCACGTGTTAAATTAATTACTTTAATTTAGAATTTCTTAGAATTTTTTATGCAAAACAGCAAAACAAAGTACTTTGTAATGCTAAATATAAGAAACAACGAAACCTAAAAACTATTTTCTAAATATCAGTAAAAAGCAAGCTTAAATCAAGAAAATTCAAGATTGAGTCAGTTATACTTTCTTATTTCTTATAATTGGAAATTAGTAAAATGGAAAATAATAAGGAGCCAAATTAGATGAACTTTTTTTCTTCATAAAATTTGGAATTGAGAAATCTCTGGCCATTTACAAACAGATTAATGGGGCTGGGAACTGGAAAATAATCAATTTAATTTTGCTGAGACTTCTCCCAGAATTTTTTAATTTTTCCGGTAATTTTCCGACTAATTTTCTCCTTAATTGGACTGATTACCGAATCATTCCGATTTTTCCCGCACTTTATTTACCCTAATTTTACTGACTTTCCCTAATTTTTTCCATAATTCTAAATTTTTAAATCGAATTTCAAAATTCCTGACTGTCTCGGTGCTTTTTTTTTTTTTTTTGGATTTTCTAGACTTTTTCCAACTATTTCGTCCCAAGGTTTGGTCCTTTTTGTCACCATATTACAAGACATTGTAATACCAATTGTTACCATATTACCATAGTCATTTTTTAGTCATATTCTGACTTGTTATGGCGAAAATTGGAAGATATTGAGTTATGGGCCACATTCGTCCCATTATGGCATAGAGCACGGAATGAAACTCCGTAAATAACTCACCAAAAATTGCGGCTAAGGGAATTGTGAGCTGTAAAATTGGTTGGGGGTGACTGGAGGGATTCAAATTATTGATTGGAATAAATGTATTCTAAAAAAGTTGTTAATTTCTCCATTTCTTTCGACTGGGCTGATTGATCAATTTCCATTTCCTACTATTCTACGACATTTTTTGGTGCTATAACTCAAATGCGCAAATGGTTCGGGAATCAGAAAATCCAGAAATTTGGAATAAAACCTGAAAAGTATCGATAATTATGGGGAAAGTCATAACTCGTTTAAAGTTGATAAAAGTCAGTGAGGAGATACGAAAATTGGGTAAAGGTTGGGATAGTTGGTAATCAGCAAGGAAAGTCATATAGGTGTGGGAAATTCCGGAGCGATCCGAAGAGAAGCAGGAAAATATCCATGTTTCTCGTGACTTCAATTTTAGATTAGTTTTTGATGATTTTCCATCCAATTTTCAAGACATTTCTTGATTTACCAAACAAATCTTTCAATTTCAAGGTTTCTCTCAATTTTTTTAATTTTCAAAATTTCATTTGCAGAAAATTTCGCGAAATTTCAATTATAAAATTCAATTGAATTGCCAAAATATAAATTTTCAAGAAAACAAAATATTTTCTTATAATTCTCATAATTTGGGAACCATTTAGTAGATAAACTGAATTTCCCAGTAATTTTCTCCGAAATTTCAAAAATCTAGAAACGCAAAATTTTTCTTAAACGAATAATGAAGAAAGTAATTTCTCGTAATCCCTACTAACTTTACTCCATTTACTGAAGTTTGTCTGACATTTTCCCACCATTTCTCATTTTCCCGACTTTCTCCCTATTTTTATAAATTTTCCGGAATTTTTCAGACATTTCCACATACTTTATCGATGTGTTAAATAATGGTAGATTTATAATTTAATCTACGAATGAAAATATAGGTCACACCTCCTGATACAAATTTGGATTCCAACTACTATTAACAACTTACAATTAACGACTATAAACAGGATATGAATTGATTGTGTTAAAGAATGTGATAAATTTATAGTATAGATTCCTAGAACATTTTCATGGGGCCCTCTACACAGATAAGGTTGTCCACTCCTGTCTTAGGCGCTGTGCAACCGGGCTATAGGATCTCTGTCGATTAAAATTTGTTAAGTGCAATTTAATTAATTTCAATTAGTAAATTAATTTCCATAGAATCCACGACTTTTCTTGGTTGTCCAACAAACCATATTCGTTACTTTAGCTTTAGTGACAACATAGATTTCATGTTTTCAATTTTAATAAGTCGTAAGAAAATTCAATTATTAATAGAACCAATCATTCATTTAGATTAATATTTTACAATTAATTTTATCTCATTTTAATCACTATTAAAATTACATACTGACGACCCAAAGATGAATGGCGTTTATTTAAATTTGGAAAATATTGGTGATAATAAATATTAAGGATAAAGTTAATTTATTTAAAAATTCATTACTCATATACTAAGATGGATATCAATCCCGCTGAATTTTCGATATATGTTAATGTGTATAATATATTTGGCTTACCAGGAAAATATTTTGGGCATAAGAATCGTCCAATTGGACGAATAGTCACAGATTTTTGAAATTCATAGTCACAGAATAGTCACAGAAATTTTGAGTCACCCTCTAGTTCCGGTTTACATTGCCAAACGAAACATTGCGGCTCTAATATTTTTCCATTCTATACAAATCCTGTGATTTTTATTAAGATCGTCAGGGGGTCAGGACAACAGCGATTGATTTATCGTAATTTCTGTTGTATAATAATAATAGATTTATAATAGATGGTCCTTTTGTAATCAAAGAATTCTTCGAATTTAATTTTGCCAGCATTAGATTCATATTGCAAACCGCACGCTAAACGCTAATTTTAGCAACCTAAATTTAAGTAGAACTCATAAACTCTCAATCATCATTATACCAACCAATTCCTACAAAACCATTAATTATAATTTACGATTTTGCAATTCGGAAGTTGCTTGTAGATGTAAAATAGTATCTTCAACTAATATACATAATGTAATACTGTTCATGGTACATCTATCTATGCAAGTAGGTATATATCCCTACGCATTTTTCGAACATGTTTCGGTCCATAAATTTTGTCATAATTAAATTGGAAATGGAGAGAAAATCACTTCTGATATCGCGGTATAATGTGTATATATACAGTATATATATATGAGTAAATGTATTTTCGTTTATTTTTGTAATTAAACCAAGAGAAAACTACATTAAAACCACATGCATATAAACTATATAATTTACATGAAAATAATGATTTTAATTTACAGGATGTTCCCGAGTCGAGGACATCGATTTCATTGAAATTCACTATTGGATAGGTTACTAAAATAAGTCCTTAGAAGTGGTAATGTTTATCAGACCGAAAGAAGAGACAATTGTTGTAATTGAAATACGTAGCGAGTAACATGAATTCTAGAAGCTTATATTCAATATAATCTAATATTCAACTTTATCCTATCATTTACATGTGAAAATGTCATTGTTTTTCTGACAAAGTTCTACTCTTAGTACAACTTACATACAACCACCTATCTGTACTATCCTGTAATAGCTAAACCATCAATTTTATTTAAATGTTCAATGTCTATAACATACATAGCTTGGAGTGTAAATATTAATAATGTGCCAACTTCACAATTTGGAGACAGTTGAAAAAATCAACTCCCCTCCAACTTCTCGTCCTACCAAAATGTAACCCTATGTAAGATATACCGAAACAAGTTGTTGGGTACCATTTATGATGTCTTTTACCCATCATCAAACGTTTAAAGTTGTACCGTCTCAATATGAAATATATCGAAAGAAGGGAGGATTCTTAACCGTGTTTTACGATTATCGGTGGACGGGGCGCGAATGGATGAGACATCTAAAGATTGAAGATTTAGTGCGATATCAACGGAATATTATTATTATAAGATTTTCCATAATTTTCACGCAAAAAGATTTTCGCCGAAATCGCGATATTATTATTTCTGTAATTATTTACATGATTAAATAAGTCGTTCACCACCCCTATCCCATTTCCATCGAATTATTGTTTTTTGGGGGTTCGAAAATTTGAAACATTTTCAGATCTTATATTAAATGGTTGTGTCATCAATAGGTAATTTCAATATGAACCCCTTCTTAGGGCCCACGTTTGACAATAACTATTATACTACGAGTATTTTACCTGCAAGACTAAATATTATTAGTACAAAATTACTATCGAAATATCAGTTGTAATGGCATTGAAATTATTTCATCGAAAATTAGAGTAGTATAGTAGAGTACACCTACATACATAATTATAGATTCAAAATTACATTGTATATATTACACATATAAAATCTATAAATAATCACGCATAACCACAAGTAATATCACAAAATTTTCGTGGAAAGGTTTCTCATCACTAGTATATATAATATACAATTTATGAAGAATTATTTTAGATAATGATAACGAACGAATTTAAATAAATTTCAATAAAAGGGTGAGATTGCTATATAGAAATGAAATCAAAAGCATATTAATCTATGATACATTTCATAGAAATATGCTGATATGAATTATAGTTACATGATAACTCTATTAGTTATAAAGTAATTATGAAACTTCATAAGGGGATATATCCCTAAGGAATAAGACTTAGTTATCATTTTTAGTTTTTGTTTCTTGGGATTATGAATAAATAGCAAGAATTTTGTATTTGTGTTAAAATTTAATTAAATCACTGTTTTATATCAATATAATTAAATCGGTAAATCATATTTCGAATAATTGAAGTAAATTAAAAATTAAAAGAAAATTTTATAAATCTAAAGCTCCGTGTCACAAGAGTATCTATATTGGTAGAATTTATATTTCAAAATATTTTAAATACATATATATTGATTTTAGACCATTTCAAAATATGTATATTGTACTAGGTGGATCAAAAAGTCTAAGAGATAGCGTTAGTATGCACTAATGTGAACCATTCATAAAAAGCTACATCCTTCATTAGACGTCTATCAAAATTTCAGCCATTTTTGTTTACGCATTTACAAGTTACAGCAGTGAGAAACATCCAATCTTCGTCTTTTTTTTTTAATGGAAAAATCGGAGTTTTGTGATTTGATTATACACTATTATTTACGCAAGAATACCATAATCGAGACTAAAACCAAGCTAGATAAGTATTTTTCGGACTCTGCACCGTCGATGAAGATGAAAAGTGGTTTTCTGACTTCCGTTGACGCTGAACGATCTGGATGCCCAATAGATGTCAGTACACCAGAAAACGTCGAAAAAATCCATGATATTATGTTGAGCGACCCCAAAGTGAAATTTAGGGAGCTAGCTAAGACCACAAAGATGTCGTATGGCAGTGTGTTCAATATCATACGAAGAAGCTCTGCGCCCAATGGGTGCCGCGTTTGCTAACAGTGAACCAAAAACGAATTCGTGTTATGACTTTCCAACCGAATTTGGCAATGTTTACGTGAAATCCATCTGAGTTTTTGCGCCGATTCATAACTATGGATGAAATATGGATACATTTCTACACACCAGAGTCCATGCAACAGTCAAAACAATGGGTTTCTCTGGGTGAAAGTGCTCCGAAGGGTCGAAAAACGGAATAATGGACGGGAAAGGTTATGGCCTTCGTATGTTGGGATGCGCATGGAGTAGCCTAGAATGAGGCGAAAGAGCCACTTTTGCACATTTTGAGCTCTAGCTCAGAATCTAGAACAGATAGGAAGTTCCGTTCTTCGAGGAAAATATAATCTAATCTTTTGGCGCCCACTATTTTTCGTAATAGTCAAGTTCCTATCTCTTTCATCATAATCATAAAAAATAGTAAATAGTAAAAGGCCAATACATATTTGTTGAGAAGAAGAATATATTATTTTTCCTGTATTTGATTAATCTGATGAATCGCTAAAATCGTATTTGTAAGTCGGCCGTCTGGACAGCATGCGTGCTGGTTTAACGCCACTTGGTGCAGGATGTGGTTCTTTCTGCTTTTTCTCCTCTTTTCTTTTCGCTTGTTTTTGCCTTTTGGCTCTTTCACCCCACAGTCAAATTTCTCGGAAAAATCACGAATCACGCCACAAACCAAATTTACCATTGCATGCACAAGACATCTCTCTCTTTATTAAAACATTTACATACCTGTTGATTTTATTTCACACGTAAAACACACAAAAATAATTAAAAATATTAAATAAAATCGATCACGTTTTCCGAAATAACAAATTACCCCATATTGCGGTAGGTATTTTGTCGATCGGCTTCATATTTATGACAATCTTACGGACTGAAATAGGCATTATTCACGTAAAACGACAACTTCACGCAACACACCGCATGCGAGAAGAGTCGAAATGGTTCTTTCGCCCCATGACTCTTTCGCCCCATCCTACTCTAATATTCATTGACTATCTTGAAAAAGGTAAATCCATAACTGGCGCATATTATTCATAATTATTGAGATCGCAGAAAACGACCGAATTCGAAGAAGAAAAAAATTCTCTATTATTACGACAATGCGCCTGCTCATTCATCGTTAGTTGCAAAATTGTACGAAATTGGTTTTGAACTGGTTCCTCAGCCACCGTATTTGCCAGACCTGGCCCCCACCGACATCTACCTGTTTCCAACCCTGACTGAGCCCTATCTTGGAAAGCTTTCGAAGGACTACTTTTTGGACGGGATAAAAAAGTTAGAAAATCGGTGGACTCGCTGTATCGACTTAAAAGGAATGAATGTTGAAAAATAAAACCGAATTTGGGCAACAAAATTTTTTCTTGTTTCACTTATTCCAAACTTTTTGATCCACCTAGTATATTGAAATTAACCATTTTTCGACTTCTTTCCGAAAGTTGAATAAAAACAATTGTGCTTCACCACAAGGTCATTACCTCTCTTCGACTCACCCCCAAATGTTTTTTCAAAAGATTTACCTTCATTACTATAACAACTATTTAATTAAAATTCTATATCCTCGAAAAAATATACCTTCGTCGGAAACCAATTCCTTCATGTTGGCCTCCCAACAATATTTATGATCCATAGGAATAGCACTAAGGTTCACGTTTTCTTATACATACTACACACTCCATGCCTCAATTAATAGGTTTTGAACAGTTTTTTCTCATTAACAGCAACAGCCTATCCTTCGTTTATATACCCCCTGATAAAGAAATTCTGCCGATCGCATTACTCTTCCTCAAAAATTCCGTTTACCGAACTTACCAAAACATTACAACTTATCGTACCTGATGGGATAAAGAGAAGCCTAATATCTGAGAAACTTTTTTGGAGTGGGTTCTGAACTTGTAATTTACAAAATTTTGGATTCAACATGGCAGATAGAAATGTTAGTTGATTATAACTGTAATATAAAGCTCCTGTATCAAATCTCTGAATGTAGTCCAATTTTTTTTTTAAAATCAAATTGAATATCCACATATTGAATATCCAATTTTAAATTTCAAATTCATAATCAGTGACCCCCAACTCGGGCAGTTTAAATAGAAATTTTCGCTACTAGATCATGGGTAACGTCGCATTTGAATAAATTATTATTTAATTACTCGAATACGTTATCGTTACAGTAAAATAATTTCAATATATTCTTGTTCTGATTAAAATTATTTAAATTATTTGTAATGATCATTATTCCTAGTTATCTCATAATTCATACCGAAAAGTTCAATAAACGGATTCTCTGGAAATTGGAAATTTTATTGCACAATTTTTTAATACCCAAGGATCGTCTAATTCAAGTGGACGAAATTATTTGAAGTCGTTAATTATACATTTCAAAATTCGCTGGCTGTATACTATCTATGCTCCGAATATGATTCTCATCAAATATGTTGAGCGTCATTGGTTTCCAAATATATTGTAATATAATATAGAATCACCGTTTTTCCATAAATAACAAGTTATGAATAAAATACCCGAAGCTATAGCTAGTTTCATAAAGCTATATAGAAATTTCCAAATACCCGAAATGTCTGTTGCTTTAAATTCAATCGGGTTAATACGTAATGTTACTAACAAGGTACTTCTATAATTTAGAAAAATGAAGGAATATTTATCGCTACAATCAATTTATCGTCGACTGACGAGACAAGTTCTATCTGCTGCTGGTGCTCAACTATTTAGAATCGTAAATTATGTATAGAGAGAGAACAAACACACAAAATGCAGCCAACAATTTTAAATTGTAGCAAACACATTAGAAACATACTTCCATTTACACACCTATTATAGCGAGTATGAAGAACTTAACACATAATAATCATACCAGAAAATGTTAAGAATCCATTGGAAGGAAAAAATCGCAATTTTTCTCGAATGAAAAATGATTTTTCAACGTGCAAATGTGGCAATGTTCATCACATTGAAATGGGTTTGGGGTTACCGTTAGATGTTTTCATATTATTTGTTATATTGCTTAACTTTTAGTCATCATTTATATAGATTGCATCGAATATGTATGTATTCTTGACTTGACGTATAAAATCCCATTCAAACACCTAACCTAACTATATACGTTAACTTAAGCTATACCTACCTAACATACCCATTCACGCAGAGGATATATCTTGTATTTCTATTTCTATTCAACTTTTTCCGTTAACTGGTATCAGTCAAGGGGCAAAACTAGACATTAAGTTCAAGGAATGCAATCCCATCGAGTAAAAAAAAAGATCGAAAATCAAATAAGAAAAGTTTGCAACCACCATCTATCAAGTTTTCCTTCTCGCATTTCCCAACCAAAAATTATGGTTCGATGAAAAACTGCAATGTCATCTTATTATCCAAATAAATAATTCATATAACAAGACTTTAAATCAGAATAAAAAAAATAATATAGAAATAAAATCTCATCAAAAAAGTGAAATCATTTTTAACATATTCTGAAGATTGGTTAACGTGTAGCGCGGCAGTGATAAAGATTTAAATCGTAATTTCCCACTAGAATTACAAGTCAATTTTTCTTGTTATAGAGAATTGAGATTCAGATTTTTAAACGATTTCTACAAAAATAATTAAACTAAAGGTATATATTCTTTTGTTAGAAAAATGTAATAGTAATAAATGTATAATCAAATCACCAATAGAACACAATCCTTATTGGTTTTTATATTGATATGCTACTCATACCTTGTTTATGGCTGAGTCGCTATTTTAAAAATTAATATTACTGAAAATTTAGCGATTCGGAAGAAATAGCAAATTTTATTAACTAGAAGATACTGTAACAGAAGCTAAAAATCCCACCGATTTATCCCTTACGCAGCGAGGGTCTCAGGAGATTAGTTACTACGGCGGCCATTTTGAAAAAAAAATTTTTAAACATCTGATTCTTGTATTTTAATATATGTGATCGTGACAGGGAAAAGTGACCTTATCTTCACCCAGGTCAAACCCGAGTTAATATTTCTTTCTGTTTCTAGATAATTAAATGAATGCACTTTGTCCCGCTCAAAAATTCCAAAAATTGACTAAGTTATGAATATTTGAATATTTAGAAGAAAGAAATGTAGTTTTGAGTTATAGCCGTTTAATGTTTGATAATTTTAAGTAGATATATGAGAGGAGGTCTAGAAAAATGATTTTTTTTAAATATTTCTAGGCTTCAAATTAATTTGAAACCACTTGCAATCGTAAGATTAAATTCCAGAGTAGGGTTACCAACGTTAATCTAAAAATACCAAATTTGGACCAAAACTCACATGTTTGCCTCTCCTGAAAATAGTGGTCGGTGAAGATAAGGGCCCTTTTCCCTGTCACGATCAAATATAATGAATAAGCATACTGAATTTAACAACGATTCATTTATTCCTTCCTTTTAAATAAGCCTCTGAAGAACGGTCAACATTCAGGCGGTTACATGTATCGCCCCCTTAAACCAATCTAATAAATCTGAAATGTAGACATTTGTTCTAATTGTTGGAATCTACTTGTTTGGAATTTACAATTTTTTTTAATACCAATGTTTTCCGTGTAGAAATAACTAAACCGATTCTATTGGGAGTATCCATTAATTCGTGCGGTTTTCTAAGAGAGGGCGTAACAAGTATTATTTCGCATCGTGTTCATCCGTGACTATATTCATTTGGAAGCTGCTGTCATTGCGTATCTTTTTCAGTATATGTCATTCGGTTGAAGCGTAAACAACAATATTTTTTATTCATTTGAAAATGTCGAACTTTGTTCATGTTCATGTTTGTCGAACCTTGTTAATTGCCAGATAAAGTGTTTTTGCGGGGAGTTCTTCTTCATTACTTTAACATGAACAAAAGTGCTGCCGAAAGTCATCGTATTTTAGTGGAAGTTTATGGTGATCATGCTCTAGCTGAACGAACGTGCCAGAAGTGGTTTGCACGGTTTAAAAGTGGCTGTTTCGACTTA
>JANTOP010024705.1:0-12600 GCA_027564815.1 Symmerus nobilis | reverse complement strand
CTTAAAATCTATCCCGATAAAGATCCCTTAATGAAATTGCATAATTTTCCACAAATAAAAAACTTCAAAAGTATCGAAAGTTTATTGAAACTTTCAAATTAAAATTTCAATTTGATATAAATTTGAACCAGATTATAATTCGATTCATTAAATTTAAATTAAATTTTAAATTGTCGCAAGAAGGTCTTCCAAACAATTATAAGCTCCAAGAGAGCTTTAAGTATGGAATTTAATTTTTTACGTTTTAGAATCAATTTTCTATCCAGAAATCGGCCCCTAATGAAAATTGAAATTTTCTCTTTGAAAAACTTCAAGTCCTGAAAGCTCATCGATAGTTCATTAAAAACAGGGAGTTAGTGGTTATTCTAGTATCACATTTTCTTCTCTAACTTCCCCCTCGGATTTTATATAATTCAGTTTCTTTCGTGACATTTTTGTTAATATATGAAGGGGTATCGGAAAATTCTCAATTATTTTTATAAAGATTAAACAAAATTCCCCTCCCCTTTCACCCCCCGCCCCCCTAAAAACATCCGTTTTTTTAATATGCCGTTTACGTTGACTGGGGTACTTCAAAATCATATAAATGTCTAAAGTATGTATATTTGATCTTATCCTTCTTTTTATCCGCATGCTGTGTCTCGTTTTACACGGTTTCGATTTATACGATTTGTCGCGGGACTCTCTATTTTATATTCGTGCAAGGGCTATGAGTGGACCGGTGAGTTTGGTGGCAATTATTTGGTGCCTTTTTTTAAATCATTTTTAGAGAAGCTATTGCTGAGTATTTATTGAAATACAAGACGATGTGCAGAGAGTTTGTCCTCTTCTATCTCGATATAAGTATAGGCCTGGCGAGGGGTCAATATCTCCATAAGGTGTGTAGAATTTTATGACCCCTTAACAAAATGTTATACAATTCGCGTTTGCCTTAATCAAGAGAACATTCCTCAGCTTTTACTAGAAACTACAGAAACTTGCTTTGGCAGTTAGGTAAAAATACAAAAATTAAATATTTCGGAAAAGTTGAAATTTATCTAAGAAAAATTAAAGATTCGTAAAGGCCCGCACCGATAAACTTGAATATCGGACATCACGACATTTGATCCAGTTTTCCCGATAATTCGCTTCGGATCCAAAAAAATGTAATGATGCAGGAAGTTTGTAAATTAGTTGAGGAAAAATACAAAAATATCAAAACTAAACATTTCTTACAAAAGCTCTGAAAAAACTTATAAGCTCCCAGGAAGCTTTATTTTATGAACTTTATTTTTACGTTTTAAAAATCTACTTTCTATCCAGATAACGAACCTTTAACCAAATTTCAAATATTCCAAAAAAAAAAAGATTACAAATCTCGAAAGCTCATTGAAAGCTTAAAATTGAAATGTCATCTATATATATAAAAGAGAGTGGTGTTCGTGTGTACAGGCATAACTCAGCAACGGTTTGTCCGATTTGCCTCAAATTTTTTTTGTTGTGTTCGCCTCCGGAAAAGTAAGGTCACTACAGAGCCAAAGATTGGAAATTTTCCCGGAAAATTGGAAAATTAAAAAAATTTTATTTTCAGTACATTTTACAAGGAGAAATTTTTTTTTTTGTTTTAGGCGTAGCATTTATACTATGCATCCGAAACAAGATGAATGCTTTTATTTGTGTCTGTTATTGGTCAATGTTCGTGGAGCAACATCATTTTAATCGTTGCGGACAGTCCATAGGGTGTTGTGCCCGATACACCGAGATGCCTGTCAACGATTGCGTTTGTTGGAAAATGACACTCATTGGGTTTGCACACTCGCTGATGTTGTTGTTGCTGCGCCCGCAAATCAAATTCGGACACTATTTGCCATCATTATATCGATATGTTTCCTATCGAACCCAGTCGATTTATGGAATAAATACAAAGACGAAATATCAGAAGACGTTTTGCATAGAGTTCGCATTACAATAGCTGATTTTGAACTTCAAATGAGCAACGAGGTCCACAACGAGGCACTGATTTCGATAGACGACATATATGCTTACTGCTGTGCGGAAATTTGTTGAGCAAATTAGGGATGCCAGCGCCCAATCGGCCAATGCAAGACGCATTCAAAAGGATTGGAACGAGAACGGGATTACGATCGAGATGCATTGTATCAAGCAGTACAAACAAATGTTCCATTGTTGAATGCACTACAGAAAAGTGGATGATGGGCATTTTCAAGGCATTTTCAAGGCATTTTCAAGGTGGCATTTTTTTCCTTGATGCGCCCGGAGGGACTGGCAAAACGTTCCTCATTTCATTGACATTGGAAACGATTCGATCACGAAGTGAAATAGCGTTTGCAGTTGCATCATCTGGTATTACGGCCACATTGCTTGAAGGAGGACGGACGGCTCATTCTGTCTTAAAATTGCCGTTGAACTTGCAAGTGACAGACGAACCAATATACAACATTTCGAAAAATTCCACTATGGCTAAAGTGTTGAAAAGCAACAAGTTCATAATTTGGGACGAATGCACGATGGCGCATAAACAAGCATTGGAGGCTCTCGACTGCACTCTTAAAGACTTTAGCAATATAATATAATCAGAATCGTTTTATAGGCGCGTTAATTCTGCTGTCCGGCGACTTCCGTCAAACGCTGCCCGTCATCCCGAGATCAACACCCGCGGATGAACTCATCGCGTGTTTGAAATTATCTCATTTGTGGAATTTCGTTGTTTGACATTAACAATGGAAATATTCCAGTTGATGTCACAAGCAGCCGCCGAGAGGGGGGTGGGAAAGGGGGGGACCCCACCTCCCGGGCCCGGGTTTTTTAAGGAGCCCGGAAAATTTTCAAATTTCATATTCGATATTTAGAGACGATTTTTCCAAATGTTTATGTAGCCCTGCGTGTATTTTGCACTATACCTGTTACAGTCGCTAGGCCGAACGTTCATTCAGTGTCCATATTCGCCCAAAAAAGCTTTGTAATATTATTAAATAATTAAATTCGTAATAAGTTATTAAATTATTTAGAAAAAAGTAGAAAATTCTTTTGCTCCCACGTAAGAAATCAACGCGTTAATTTTATCGCTTCTTATTTACTACGTTTTTAATATTTCATGTCTTGTATAGGGGCCCGTGCCGGTGTTCAGTACCGGGCCCGAATTTCCTCTCGACGGCCCTGGTCACAAGTGGCCTAATCAAATTTCCCATTCACTTTTATCAATTCACCGAGTTCAAGGAGTAACTCATCGAAAAAGTTTTCCCGAAGATCGTGCAGAATTACAAGAATCATCAAAGTAAGAATCAATGTAAAATATCTGGTGAAGTGATGACATATAAATCGATCGACACCATCACCAACGAAGAAGATGTCGTCAACTTACAGAATTTTTGAACTCATTGGATTTGTGAGGATAACCCCCTTATCAACTGCAAGTGAAAATCAGCTCAGTCATCATAATGCTTCGAAATCTGAACCAGCCGAAGCTATGCAATGGAACCAGGCTTGCTGTCAAACGATTGCTGCCCAACGTTATAGAAGCGAAAATTCTCAAAGCAAAATTCAAATGCGAGCACGTGTTGATTCCGCGCATACCGATGAGTCCGACTGATTTGGCATTCGAATTCAAGCGATTGCAATACCTGCTTCGTTTTGCATTCGCGATGACCGTCAACAAAGCAGAAGGACAATCGATGAGTTAATTTAGAAAATTCGTGCTTCTCGCACGGCCAATTATACGTAGGCTGTTCGCGTGTTGGAAAAACAAATTCTTTATTTGTTTACGCTCGGGAAAACAAAACGACAAAAAGTTGTATATCACAAAGCGTTTAATTAAATAGGAATAGTAAATGCGAACAAATTGAGTTTAATGGTTTTATTCTTCCACATAACGTGATTCACAATGTAATCGATTTCTACAACCAAACAAAACGCAATATGTTGACTAACAAACAGATTTGGCGCGGAACGGATTTCGCGGGTTCAGCTAGTTTTATATAATCTGGATTCTGGTTTTTATCTGATTCATTAAATTAAAATTGAAAATGGAATTTTCGCAGCAAGCTTATCCAAACTGTTAAAAGCGCAATGAAAGCTCTAAGTTTCGAACCTAATTTTTTACGCTTTGAAATCTATTTTCTATCCAGATTTTCGATCCTTTAACGAAATTTCACATTTTTCCAGAAAAAAAAAAATTAAAAATCTCGAAAGCTTTAATTTAAAATGTCATTTTGGAATCGAATTTTTATTCCACTCATTAAATTTAGATAAAATATTACATTCTCCCTAAAAGTTTTCTCAGTCCATTTTATACTCAAAGAAAGCTCTAACCTTCGAACATTATTTATTTATTTTTTTTAGCGATAATAATTATATATTTAAATTAATTTTATTTCTGGTAATTACTTTAATTCCACAAAATATTGACTAACTGATTTAAAAGTTTTTGGAATTTATTTTAATCTTAACGAAAAAATGTTCATTTGTATTTTTGAAATTAATCAATTCCTTACTTATTCAATTAATTTAATTTCAATGACGAATTGCAGTGATTTCTTATAAATTATAAACCACAATTGGTTGTGGGATCAATTCTTAAATTTTATAAAATTTAAAATTATGGCAATTATGATTAAAAACTATAATTCTTATAATCTATTTTACAAGCTAATTAAATATAAAAGAATAGAAATAATTGTTGTTGTTTTCTTAAAAAAAAAGAAAAGAAAAGAAACTGTTCTTATCTACCCTGGATAATGTTAGTATAAAATAGATAAAATACTAATTACTTGGATAAGTACGAAAACATGAACAATATGAATTAATTCAAAAATATTATTTTAATCTGATCTGGATTCGAGAAACAATTGTCGCCAGAAACAGAAGAACCTCCTTTGAGGCTTTCAGTATGACAATTGTTTCTCTAATCTGGGTTAGATTCGGATACATGCTTTTAGTCTTAGAAAATAAAATTTTAAATATACAATCCAATTTCAAAATTAAAATTAAATATAAAATATTAGTTCTAAACTACGGGGACATTTTTGAACTTTAAATATTCAAATTGTATAATCTCTCCAAATGTGTTGCTTTATCAAATTGTTCTCTGTGCGACCGATTAGCTACTACTAACCTCATGGGCATCCAATTTTCTATTACCATTTGTAGAGCGTTGACCGAATTCATCGGTCCGGCCATCACCACCACTACTACCACTACTATTACTATTTGGTGAAATTTTACGTGACACTCTTGTGTTGACAGACTTTGCATTTACCAATGCTAACTGTTCATCGAATACAATTGGTGCGGTTGGTACTAATTCGTCATCTACTATTGTTTCCGTTGACGAATCACTTACCTTTGTTACGTCAAACAATTTATCTGTTACGGTTTCAGATGGTAATTCTGTTGTGGTTGTTGTTGTTGTTGTTGTTGTTGTTGTCGGTACCTTACTTAAAATTACTTGATCTAAATTAGCTATCGATATGACTAGTGGGGATGATTCATTTGATTCAGGACGTAATAATGGTGCCAGCGGTCGTACATAATGTTGTTGATTTTTCGTGGTACCCATCGGTTCCGTAGTTGATTCCGGTATCGATTTATTCGTTACAACTATCGATTCGGTCGTAGATGCAACACCATTCGTTGTCGCATAAACGATATTGAACCGTTTTCCTTCACGATCCGTTTCAAATAAGCCCTGTAAGGGGATCGTTGACGTTTCAACGCTAAAAATCGATTCGGGTAACAGTAAGTCTCTGGATTTTTTCACCGTAACCGTTCGATTGCCATGCTTATCCACCATTTTGATAAGTGTCAATCGGCTAATTTCACCGATTTTCGATACGGTTGGCAGTTTCTCTAAAACTAAATTCGACGTTTCCGTCTTATCACCATCATCCCCCTTCAAATGTTTCGCCTGCTGTGAATAGATTTCAACGATCCGACTAACTTCTGCCAATTTCTCCACTCTCGAACTGATCACCTCACCGGAATTGCTCGATATTTCATTACGATCATCTCCCGAATCAATTGTCATTTCCGTTTTTTGTTCGTCATCATTCACATCAATAGCAAAGATGTGATGTAATGTGGTCGGTTTCATCGTAGTGGTTGGTAACGGTTTCCTTGTAAACGGTTTGAACGATCGAACGGTCGTTTCCGGTTCCTGTAATTCATTTTCAAAATTTGTAATTGTATTTATAAAAACGTCATCCATCAAATCGGTAACAAATGTACTTGTCATTTGTTCATCATCGTACTCCATCATTGTGTTGGTGTTTAATGTATGTTGATCATCTGTTTGATCGTGTATTTGAGTTGTTTCTGTGGTTTCATTGTCTGATTGATCTAGATCGGTTTGTGGTGATTGTGTGGTGGTCGTAACCTTCGTTACAGTGTATTTCTTATTAAATAGTTTCTTATTTCTAGCCGCTAATGCGTTTACGTCTGGTTCTTGGGTTCGTACCAATGCGGCCGCTTCCGTCGCTTGCGTACCGAATTTTCTTGTGATCGCAGTTGGTGGGATTGCTGTTGTCCGTGCACGTGCTAACGAGGCTGGATGTATTGGTGTCGTATACTTATTACGAAGATATTTCGGGCGATTGTTTACCGGTTGATCGGATTCCTTACTTTCATCTTCGCTTGATTCATTTAAATCGCCGTCAGACGATGTAGTTGATGGTCGTGTAAATTTATACGACCGAGTTGGATCGTAAGCGGGACGAGATGGAATGAAACGACTGGTTGATCTTGTGATAAATTGATCTGGGGGTAGAGTAACCAATTCTTCAATTTCAATCTCTTTATCTTCTTCTCCGTCCACTACCTCTTCTTCCACTGATTCCTCCTCCTCCTCCTCCTCTTCGGACTGATTTCTAAGGAACGACGGTTTAAATCGGTTATAATTCGGTCGTCGAAATGGTTTTACATTTCCTAATATCGTTTCATCATCATCTACGATCGGTTCTGCGTCAACAGAACCGGGTATTACCGGATTCACGAATTTATTACTAAACTTTCGTACGAAAACTTTAGCGGTGGTCGATTTTTCCGTTGATGTAGTGATTTGGGTTAATGACGGACGTATTGGACGATATGGCCGTCGATTTTGAACTCTCGGTGTTAATATTTCCGTTTCTTTGGTTGATTCGGAAGTGGTGGAAATATCTCGATCGTCCTCATTCGATTCAGATTGACCTTCATTTTGAGTTCGATCGTATTGTGTCTTTGGTTGACGATAACTTACCGATTCAGTGGTTGCTTCAGACGGAATTAATTTTCTCCTTAATTTTTTAATCCGCCTACGAATTGGAACCACCGATTCCGTACTACTGTCGTCAATTTTTAATTTCGTTGATAGAGTCGTTAATTCCGTTGTCGTTGATGTGGGACGAAGTTTTCGGACAATTTTACGTCGTCGATGAACTGTTGGAGCGGTCGTCGACGATTGTTCGATCCGGTTCGTCGTCACATCATCCTCATCCTTCAGTAGATATTGTGATATGTCAGGGACTTCATATTCTGTTGCGTCCTCAACATTCGATTGAGTGTAACTTTCGAAATCAAACGTTTCCGGTTTGATCGGAGTGTCAACATTATCAGCCGGATTAAATTGATCACTCTTCTCGAAAAGTGTTTCCTGGTACGTTTCACTCAATTCATGGGTTGATTGGATTGGAGTCTCAGAATCTTTATTGTTTAAATTTCGATTTCTACTTAAAAATCGATTCCGATTAACAGGACGCTTAAAAATATCCTTTTCTCTTAACGATTGCTCCGAATCCTGGTAACTGTACTCTTTGATTAAACCACCATCTGTTTGATTAGTTATCTCCGTACGTCTTAAATTAGCTGAAATCCGTTGACTAGAGATTGATTCCACAATGGAGGGATCATTCAAATCGGTATCATCGATCGATGGAACGGTTGACGTACGATAGAATTTCCGACGACGTGATAACGAATTCCTTCTCACCGATTCGGTCGTTGACTCTCCTTGTAGAGTTGTAGATTCCGTGGATTGCCGAACTAAGGGACGCCGACGTCGAGACAGAATTTCCGAATTCGGAGGTTCGGTTGTTGTTTGATTTGTTACAGGTCTCCGGATTTTATTCACTCGTAACCGTCTCCTAGGCGAAGGATTTGTTTCGACAGCAGATTGTGAAACATCTTCCGGTTGTTCAGAACTCTCCTGATTATTTTGTAACGGTTTCCTTGTACGTAGAAGTCTCCGATTTCCTGTTGTTGTGGACGTTACGACCGTCTCCGGATTTGAAGTGCTTGATGTCACTTCATCCGTAGATTGATTCCTTTCCGTCGTATATCTTTGTAATGGTCTTCGAGTCCGAAGTGGTAGACTGATTGGATTCAAATTATCCGTTACGCCATCCCCTTCCTCTGTTCCATCGTCACTCGATCCAATTGTTGTAATCTCATGATCAACCTGTTCCGAAGATGAATGTTGCAAATGATCAGTGGTTATTTGAACGTCATCTTCATCTATTATCAATTCCTTGGATAATATTTCAGGGGGTGGTGGTAGAACTTCATTATTCAAATTTATTTGTTTCGGAGATTTGGACGCAACCAAATAGATTATCGGAGAATCGTTAAATTTATGTTTACGTTTCAATTTCCGTTCGCCACCTAACTGATTATCGGATGGATTATTATAAATAGACGTTTCTAAAGCGAACCGTCTTGGAGCAGCTGGTTGTTCGGACACAAATTTATCTCCGGTATATTTTTGTCCCGAATCGATTCGTAATGAATTCTCTGCCTCGCTATCATTAACTTGTTCCGCACCAACATCTTCAATCGGTAACGTTTCCGTTGTTGTTCGTAATCGATTGAAATTAAATCGGTTACGATATCCAGTTGTTGGTGGACCGGTAGATCGGGTCACCAATACCGTTGTTCGATGTTCATTACTCGACTCTGATAAGCTATCGTCTGTCGGCGGTGCAGTTGTTGTTGTAGTTGTAGTTCTTGTTCTCCTACCTCGTTGACTGGTCCACACTCGTCGTGGTAACGGACGATCAGTTTCATCCGGATTGTATCGATTAAAATCGAAAGCTGTCAACGAACTTAAGTCCGATTCAATGCGTGGTCGTAACGGACGAATTAAAGGTTCGGTTGTGGCTGTTGATAGATCAAAATGTGGCCGATATGTTCGGGTGAGAAGTGTTCGCTGTGAAAATGTTTCCGATTGATCCAATTCCGTGTCGTCCGGTTGTTCGGTTGTCCTGGTACTGAATCGACTGCGACCACGGTTAAGATATCGTTGTCGGAAACTGGATGGTTCTGTTGTTGTAGAACCTGTAGAACCATCCCCATCTCCATCCGTTTCCGTTGATTGTCCTGTCGGTGAGCTACTCTCAACCGCTAACCGTGATATCAAACGTTTTCGAACAATTAAATTATCGGCCGTTCCCGATGATCGGTACCGTTTCCTATCAAAATACTGTTCGGTGGTTGAGCTATTCTCAATCGTTTCGTCGATCAATAAATTACGGACGGGATTATATTTCCGCCGGAATCCATTGATTCGACGATTTGGTGCATGGGTGGTAGTGTTAGTGGTGGTGTCTATCGTACCACTATTTCGTGCAATATTAAAGCGATTTTGTGTTCGTGTGCTCAAAAAATTATCCCGCCCCGAAGCAATCCCATCATTACCTGCATCGCTACCATCAATTTGATTCAATTGATCGTCATTAAAAAGCGTTTCATTTACTAAACTATCGGTAAATATTTGTGATCTGTGATCGAAACTCACCTTTGTCGGAATGGAAGTGATAGTGGTAGGTGGGTTAGTTGTTGTTGCTGTTATTGATGATCGATTACGTGATATGAATCCAAACGGTCTCGGACTTGATACGATACCCAAGAAGTTACGATCGTTAAATGGTTTCAAGCGATTTATAGTCGCTTTCGAATCAAATGTACGCGTTGAACTTTGGATTGGTTCAATTGTAACAATGTCATTTGATTCGGTCGATGAACTAACACGTTTGTCTAATTTATTAACATCTAAATCTAATTGACTAGTGGGGGCCGATTGGGTTTTTGGTATTAATAGATTTTCTTCAGTTACCTCAATTTGTTGCTGGTCGACGTCATTTATGTCCGTCAATTGTACGGTTGTCGTCTCACCGACCGTATCGTCCGATTGTTCATTTCTATTTGTAATTGTCGTCTGTATTAATTCGACCACGAATGGTGAACTGGTCTGTAAGGATTCTACGTTTTGTGTGGTTAATGTTTGTGGTGTAGTTGATGGTATTGTGGTTGTACGACGTAATAAATTTGAGTATGGACGTGATGTTGTATCTGATGGACTATCTGTATTTAATTGATCAAATTCAGATACCATTGTTGGTTGCTTCTCATCGTCCGCTGACTGATTGTCCGTTGTCGTTGTTGGCGATTCAGTCGTTGTGGTTCTGGTTGGCCGGGTCCGGTCAAGGAATTTAAATCTTCAAATAAAAAAATCCGTTTATGTAAATAGATTAAAAATGTCAGTAATTTACCTTGTTGTTGCAGAGATTTCTCTTGCCGCTTCTGTCGTAGTTATCGATTCTGTTGTTTTGGTTGTCGTTGTTGTTGTCGGTCGACTTCTAACTAGATTCAAATACTTATTCTTCGGTGTTGTTTGTACGGGACCCGTATCATCCTCATCGTCTTCATCCTCTTCATCGACCGTCTCCTGCACAATAGAAGATGGTCGCTGTCTTCGAATATTCACATAATTACTTTGATATGAACCCCGATTAATTGGTTGCTCGTCCTTCCTTTCAATCAATTCCACTTTTGGTTCATCATTTCCCTCCACGTCTTCATCATCCTCATATTCAACGGATGATTCCGTTGTTTGTGGTTTACTTCGATTTATCGTCACATATTTCGGTCGTTCTCGTATCAATTCCGTATCGATGCCATCGTTTTGTGGTCTTGGTCGACTGTTCCGTATAACCGATGAATATTTATTATCTTTATTTGGTACGGTTTTCGATTTAACGGTTAACGTTGGTGGTACCCGATTATTTGAACCAGGTCGTCTACTTAACACTTTCTGATATAATTTTTTACTGATCGTTGATTGTGTTGTGGCTGTCGTTTCCGTATGTTTACCCGAATCATCTTGTAATCGTAATTGTTTTTCTAATTCCGTAATGCCACCAGCTTTTTTAATCAAATTTATCAGCTCCTTGATCACTTTCGGATCCTCTTCCTCAAGCGTTTCCTTAAATTTACTGCTCACCTCATCATCATACTCCTCCTCGTCCTCATATTCCTCATCGTCAATTGGTGCGGCCGTTGTTGTTCTCGATTTATCTACTTTCTTAATTGATTTTCGAGTGGTTGGTTCCTTCGTTGTGCTAGTTATCGGTTCTGGTTCGCTAGGCTTCGAGCAGACAACATTTCTGGTGTAATCACAGGAATCGGTGATTTTGTTGAACACCAAACCGGATGGACAGGTGAATTGATGGCCAACGATACCCAAATTCGATGGGCCACTATCCAAACACCAGAAATATTTTTTACAATCACGGGGATGGGAAAAGAAGCCTTCATCCTCACATTTAAAGTCTATGTAGGATAAGAGAACATTTTTTAATTAAGCTGACTGACAAACTATACTTTAGGCTCTTTCTTCAAAGAATCCATTTGCGGACTGGAATCACTAAGTCACCTCTGAATTTGATAAATTTAAAGATGTATTTCCTCCCTCACAAGACCGCGGTAAGGTATTCACGGCCCCAGGCCCGATTTGAATCGCCAAGCCTACTATAAATTCAATGGGCACATAGCTTTTTCATAAGCTTTCTATATATAATTTGATTTATATGCCATCCGGGTCTTTTGTACAGGAAAGCTTTTAATTTTGAATAGAATTTTACACGTTTTTAAATCAATATTTTAATACTAGTAATTAAATATAAATCAAATCTAAATCGTTCGCACAAAAGCTTAAAAGCTCGAGGAATTTTTTGGGTTTGGGACATAATTTTATTCGCATTGACACCCATTTTCTACCCAAATAATATAACTGCAACGAAACTCTAAAAGATACTACAAAAGCTTCGTATAAGCTTAAGAGCTCAGCGAAAGCTTTAAGTTTTCATTAAAATTTTATTCATTTTGAAACGTAATTTTAATCCGAATAATTACATTTTAATCAAATCTGAAAATTTCGGGCGAAAGCTCTACGAAAACTTTAAAGCTCGAAGATTACTTCTGGTTTGGGATGTGATTTCATTCGTATTGAAATTTATTTATAATCCGAATAATTTAATTTTAATCAAATCTGAAATTTTCCTACAAGTTCCACGAGAGTCCCTATCGATTATACAAAATTGGTGAGAAGGGGAAGGAATTTCGGGTTAATCCCAAAAAAACCAACACCGTTACTTTCACCAGTAGAAGGAAAATAGACAAAGAAGAATGATAACCATCTATGGTGAACAAATCAGGTTCTCTACGGAAATCAAATATTTGGGGGTTATCCTTGATTCTAAACTGAACTGGAACCAACACTTGTCGGAGACTTTGTGGCAGGACATGGGGTCCGAATCCCAAAGTACTATTTTGGATCTACACTATGGTAGTAAG
>JANTOP010024694.1:0-12601 GCA_027564815.1 Symmerus nobilis | reverse complement strand
TAATAGATACAAATATTTCATATATTTATTTAATTTTGGTAAAAAAAGCTTTATTTTCAATAGATATTCAAAGTCTTGGTCAAGTCAATTGGCACCTTTGGTCGGGGGATGTGGTATTTGTGGGATTTACTAGTTATTTTTAAGAAACTTTTGGAGAGTTGGGATAAAGGGGATAGGCCTTATTGAAGCTTTATTTAGCTTAAAGCTTAACATTTTCTTTAAATAGATAAATTAGGCAATGTCGTAGAAGTAGCGTCGACGTAGATCAGTTCCTGACTTCTTCTGATTTTGATATGACTTTTTTTAGACTGGTTGACCTAAACTCAAATATTTCTGACCTTGCTAGTCCGTTTATAAACTTTTACAAACTTTCTGGACTGTTCCGAAATGTTTCCTGAATTTTCAAATTGTCCAATAATCTGTTCGACAGTTGTTCGATATTTTCCTGACTTTTAACAAATTTGCCTCACTTTGACAAAACGTTTTCCATATTTTCCAACTTATCAAACCTTTTTCTTGACTTGTTCTTCATTTCCTAACTTCATTTCAAACTTTACCGAACTTTTACTGCCTTTTCCCCCATTTTTCTTCAACTATAAGATTTTTCAACAACTTTTGGGCTTTTCTCAAAATTTTCCGGTATTTTGGCCGTAAAATGGCTTGAAAAATGAGAAGAAGCTTCGAAAAGAGTAGGAAGTGTTTAGAAAAGGAAGAAAATTCGATATAAAATCATTAAAATTGGTTAAATGCGGTCTATTTGACTTATCACGAAATCGAATATTTAATTTTAAAATTTGATTAAGTAAAAGCATATCCGATTTGGTTAATTTTATTTTACCCGGATATAGTAGATGATCTAAATTAAAGATTAATTTCAGGGTTTCGAGATAAAAATTCATTTATCAGATTTTCAGTAATGTTGAGTAAATAAAGATTAAATTTAATATTTGGCGACAAATCTGTGTATTAATTTTCTTGTTTTTACGCCTCATATGCTTGATATGAGTAAATAATTTGTTCCGTGTATGTTGTACACAGTACATAGGCAGATATCCCTATTTAAGCCCCCTTTGCCTATGTAATTGTTGTTTTAAATAAATTGGGTAAGTCAGCTTATCAGGAATAAAAAAAAGAAGAGGGAAACTTTATCTTAAAAAACTCTATTATAATACTTTTCGGTACCGAAGCTTTAATTTTATAAAGTTGTAAAATATTAAGTTTGTCCATTATTATATGATAAAAAGTTATAATTGGTTTAACTAACAAAAAAAACCACCCCCTCGACTAGAAAGGGGAGATATTTTAAATTTCAATTCTGATTGTGATGGAATTTGATATTTTAGCAGTTTGGGGGTTTTTATAGGGGGACCGGAAATGGCCGCTCCCCAATTACAATGTAAAATGAATTAAACAAAAATTACGAAATTGTGGGTGGTTTAGAATAATAAGTTGTTTGAAATTTAAATTTATTTTTCGAATAAATAGGAGACGGTTGCCAATCAGTTCGATGTAAAGTCTGTAGACCACATTTCGTTCGTCATATGGAAGATTAACACTACTGACAACGACCAGAAAATCGTTGTGATAATATGTCCCCCCCATTCAAACATCTTCCCCTATATTAAATGGCCAGGGAAAATATTTTTCATGGATAACTTTTGGCACGAATTGTTGGTTTCATTTTGTTAAAAGTTAGACATCATTATTTTGTACTCGGAGTACATAACGAAATAGAATGTCACCCATCGGGACAAAATGTCAAAATATTGTTGATCACTCGTCTATATACAATGTCCGTTTCTAGTTGATTTTCATGTCTCATTGGGGAAATGTAATATGGAAATTGGTATGTATATCTACGGGTATATGCACAATTAAAGGTAAAAGTGGGTAAAAGCTACTTTTTCTTATTAGAGAAAAAAACGTGTCAAGAATATTAATGCATTGTTTTCCTAAGTGATGTTTAAAATTGTGAATTCTAATAGTCGTGAAGTTTTTAAAACGATTTTAGTATTCAAGTCTTGAATATAGTCAAAGAGTTATAATATTTTATATACAGAAATAACTAGCATTAAGCACAAATAACTACATATAAGCTTTTATGATAATAGATTTTTAAATTAAATTTCGTTTAACGGTTGGTTTCATACAGTGGCGTGCAAAGGAGCATAGCACATCAACAAAATCGTAACTAATTTTTATTGCTGCAAATTGCTGACTCAAGTTATTTTATTCAATAATTTAGAATCATTTTACTGATATTTTGTTCAACTTTAGGTTGAATTATGAGGGGGAAGGAGAGGCGCTACAAAAAAGTCGCGAAATCTATCTGGCGTAAGAAATGTGATTCTTGAAGTCTTGTTTTCGAAGTACTGTACTATCCATCGACGATGGAGATGGCGATTTCGTATCGGATAAGAGTTTACACGAAAAAGCTTTAAGAAAGTTCCAAAAGCTCATGAAAGCTTTTAATTAAAATATTATTTTAGGCAGTATGGAGTCTCTCAGTATTTTTCACCCGATAATTAAAGTTAAGTAGAAAATGGATTTGAAAACGTAAAAAAATTAAGGAAATAAGTTAAAAGCTTTCTTTAAGCTTACAATGGATTTTAAACTTTTCAGGGTAATTGTATATTTCACCTAAATTTATTGAATTGAATAAAAATTAAATTTCAAATTATATATATAAACTGACATTTTAATTTTAAGCTCTAACGAGCTTTCGAGATTCTATTTCTAGTTTTGAAAAAGATAAACTTTTGGTTGAAAACCCGTTATCTGGTTGAGAAAGTAGGTTTCTAAATTTAAAAAATTAAGCTCGAAAATTAGAGCTTTCGTGGCGCTTTTAATACTTTGGATAAGCTTTCTGCGATAATTCCAAATTACGTTTAAATTTAATGAATCTGATAAAAATTCGATTCCAAATAATATAAAATAACATTTTAATTTTAAGCTTTCAATGAGCTTTTGAGATTTTTGAAGCTTTTTTTGGGAAAAATTGAAATTTCGTTTATAGGGCTATTATTTAGATTATTAAATAGATTTCTATGCATAAAATATCAGGTTCGAAACTAAGAGCTTTCGTTGTGCTTTTTTAGTTTGGGAAAGCTTTCTGGACAAATTCTACATTTCACTTCAGTTTGATCAATCGAATAAAAATTCTAGTCCAAATTATATAAAATTACATTTTAATTTTAAGCTTTCAATGAGCTCTTGAGATTTCTGAAGCTTTTTTTTGGGAAAACTTTTAATTTCGATAACGGGCCATCATCTGGATAGGAAATAGATTTCAGAACGTAAAAAAAAGTTCGGAAAATAAAGCTTCCTGGGTTCCAAGCTTTTAAATTTTCGCAGAGCTTTTGTATGAAAAGTTTAGTTTTGATATTTTTGTATTTTTCCGCAACTAATTTATAAACTCCCTGTATCATTACATTTTTTTGGATCCGAAGAAAATTATCGGGAAATCGGGATCAAATGTCGCGAACGGATTTCTGATTTTTTTATAGATAAATTTCAAGTTTCCAGAAATAACTGTCCTAACTGTCAAACTTTCCGCGTTTTTACATTTTTCTCCGGCTAAAGAATATATTCAGAATGCACTCTAACATTTGGGAAATGTATCATAAAATCCTGCACTGGGCGGGCGCCACTGGTTTCATACTCCGAAATAATACAACCCCATTCTCGTACTTGTTAAGCTAATGGCCTAAAATAAATAGGGGTTTTTTATATGACCGATTATCATTTAATTAAATGATTATTGCAACAACTAACATTATCGTGTTTCAAATTTCAAACATTGACTACTTTGCTCCTCGTGGGACTCCTAATCCATCTTATATCTCAGTTCTACCACTTATCAACTTTATAGTCCCTTTTGATAGCGTTTAATGCTAAATAACTATTAGAAACAACATTACGAAACGATAGCTTCAAACAACCATCCCAAAGGTGTTAAATGGGAGAGTTCCCATCCACAGAGGAACTGCCTATGGAACTCCGATCAGTTACCGATAAGGAGAGTTGATATTCCAAAACCTATTCTTTAACCTCGAATTAAATGTAAATTTATCATAGGATCAGCAAATTCATTTCTTTTTAGTGTTTGGTTTTGGTTTGGTTTTGGCCTTTGTTGAAGAGTAGACTTTTGTTACCAAATTCCAAAAATACGAAATAAGACAAATTAAAATGTAAATTTTATTGACAATGGGAATGTAACTTTAGCTCATTTTGTCTTTAAGTAATCCTCTATCCCTCCGGTAATACTTTTTAATTCTTTTGAAAATAAATCTTTTGTAGTTTGCAGTTTTAGTCTGTTATTTCTCCTGGTAATCCTGATTTATTAAAATATCTAGACAGAAGGGGAATAATTCTGTAATTCGTTAAGTTTAATTTAACCGAGTCCACTTTTAATCGTATTCAGTAAATATTTCTGTTAGTTTAATGAAACGGAACTGTTATTCTTAGAAAATATAGTCGAAAGTGCTAAAAATTATTAAATATTTATAATCCAAAGCTCTTTCGAAACTCCACTTGTCGCAATCCGTGAAAATTGGAAAATGTTAAAAATATTCCAAAAATTTCGCGACAATTTGACAATTAAATTTGAAAAATGTTTGAAAGAATGATGTGATTGTTTTCATTAAAAAATTTAGTAGAATTCGATATTTTCTAAGAACACTTCCAAATCTTATAAAAATCGGACAAATTTCAAATTTTAAAATCGGATTAAAATCTCAATCTCATTGATTTTTTCAAAAATTGCTAACCAGTCGGTAGAAGGGGGAAATGTTGGGAATAGCCGAGTGAAATTCGAAAATATTGTCTGGTAAAAGTCAGAATTTCAATCGAGAAAGTAGAAAATGTATTGAGAAAAAGACTGTGAGTTAGAATACATGCCATAAGAAGTAAAAAAACAAAACATAAAACATACAAATACATAACTGAAAGAAGGTAACTAGTACCTAGGTATGAGCGATTTATTAATTGTGATGCGGAGAACATAAATATATAATATTGAAGGTGTCCTGATATCTGGTACGAGAGCCTTTTTTTATATTGTTAGGCTATGCTAATGTCCTCCAGATTGTAAAATGGAAAAGCTATGAAGTTACTTTAATGACTTATTTTTATGATCTTCTTGAGGGTAATAAATACCCTTGGTGCCAGGCTCTAAGCATAATAAATTAAAAGGCTATGATACAAAAATGTCTCTTTGTGGAAGAGAATTACGCTTCAAATTCGGACAGTGTCACAGGCTTCTTATCCTAAACGTCGTAAACATTTTAATAAAATAAGTAATAGGTAAGGGAGGGTGGGTACGAAGGTGACACTTTTTGTTTTGAAAAAAAGTAAGCATAGGTACATCGGCTCTATAAAGTCTAAGAGATATATAGAGGATTAAGCTATAAGATAAACTATATTTCAACAATAAATTATTTGTAATTTAGGAGAAATTCTATTATAAAGCACCAAGTGAAAAGTGTTACAACCGCCACACCAGTGTGGTCGGTCGCATCACATAGCGGGGACGGTTGTAACATGTCATTATTACGCATCTGCAGATGAAATATTCATTGTTAAACGAAAGAGGGAGTTCATATGATTTTATTATCGTATTACCAACGTAGAAAAATACATTGGAATAGTAAGAAAAAGTCAACAAATTAACTTAATCTGATTCACAGTTTCTACAATCGTAAAATAATTGTGTTTTTGTTACTCCCGCGCATTTAGAGTGTGTCCAATTTTGGCAGGAACTGCACTGTATCCATCCCTCCTTTAGCACACTCTCTGCGAACTTATCAAGGCACGCTATACAGAAACAATCAATGCCTTCATCCTCCGAACTTGAAATCAGTGTTGTTAGAATCTTCTTTTGCTTTATTTTCTGCATAGATTTTAGTTTTCGAATTGTTGACTTCATTTTTCGTTTACGATCTGCTTCTTCTAAAATTAATTTTTCTTTCTTCCGCCAGCATCAGGTTTATTGGACAATGCAGATTTTGGAAATGTCCGAACAATCTCAGGGGAAAGTTTTACCCATGAACATGAAGTCTCCTGTTCAGTAGGAACATTCAAACTGACGGATGTATTTTGTTCGTTTTGTGTTGTTACTACGTTTGCTAAAGAAACAATTATTTGACCATCAGGACAATCAGCGGGAATAACGTTTTCAACTGGTAGAATTCTATCCGTAACTTCACAAGGTGCATATTCCGAATCATCAAAAATGTTTTCATTCAATGGCCAAATCCCTGTCACTCTAAATCCGGAAATAATATTTGATGGAGTCAATGCAGCAGCAGCTAATTTCGGAATGTAGTAGATATTCATACGTCTATAGCTTTGATGTATCATATTCCAATTATTTGCCTCCCGATTATAATAGGTTTTTAAAGGGCCGTAAACTGAACGGTCTAAGGGATGCAACTTGTGAGAGCAGTGTGGCGGAAATGTTAATAATATAATTCCAATATCGCGGCAATAGTTTATCACAGAGATATTGAAATGAGACTCGTGATTGTCTAATAATAGCAACTTTGATTGTACGCTTGATGAGTGAGTATGCTTTGCAAAGTGTTGCACAAAATTTAGAAATTCAGTATATTGCATCCATCCCGAGCTATTACCTGCACCAATGCATCCAACAGGACCCCCATTTAGAAAATGGTCTTTAATTTTTTTTTTCTAGGAAAAATTAGCATCGGTGGTAATTTATTTCCAATTGCATTTACTGCTAAGCAAATTGTTACTAATGTGCCGCGTTCCGCAGATGTTATAGCCCCGATTTGTTTCTTACCCTTTTCAACAATGACATTCGGAGGATTGTGCACTGTAGTTAAACCGGATTCATCAACGTTAAATATTTCCTGGGGACCAAAATTGTACCTTTTCAACACGTCCTTATAATTTTCAAAAAACTTATGTAGTTACATTCGGTTTATTAAGGCTTGTAGCTTCGGGTATCCGAATAGACAGATAAGGATTACGCTTTAAGAATGATAGTAACCTTCCTTTCCTGCTCATTTGTTAATTCTCCAATTTATTAGCATTTTTAATTGAAAATAAACTGCACACTCGTATGCCAATCTGAGCAAATCAATTGTTGTGAGGCCATAGTATAAATCTGCACATCGTGAAATATAAATCTCTAATTGCTTCTCGTATTCGTCAGTAAAAACTCGGTTGTGCGAAACGTAACCAAATTTTGGAATGATTTTGTCGGCAGCGACGGCCTCTTTTCGTTTGGTAACATACCTGCCAAGACTTATATTTCACATATTGTACAATTTCGTAGTACCACCTACTTGCCATCATTAACAACATCTTTGAAAGCCATTTCCAAAACATCTGCCGTGATTTTCCCTCTGGTTGTTGTCCGTTTACGTTCTCTACGCATTTCTAGTTATGATAGCAAACAATTAGAGATCATAATTTGGAATAAGTTTTATGTGGGGACGAAAGTAACATGTTACAAACGTCCCGCCAGAAAATGTTACTTTTGACCTTCTCTGGCCAATTAAAAAAGAAATATTATTTTAAAAATATTTAGTTAAAATTTAATAATATCTTTATTTGTTTATAACAATACGCACCTCAATAATTATGTTCCACTTAAATTTATTCACGATCTCGCTATCGCTTCAACGGTAGACCAAAAACTAATTTTTACAAAACTTTTACTTTTAACGACAACACGCACCTTACATTGAATAACTTTTGAAATATAACTATGACTGCTGTCATATTTTTTGGGTACGTTGTAAAATATGCATTTTTTGGGTACTGCTGCCGTTACTTTCGTAACCACACTCCCCTACTAAAGGTACATGTCGCCAGTTTGTATCTGGATATGTATACACTTCGGAAATGGGCAAGAATTATACAAATCCCAATCTGAAGGAATTTCATATAGGGTGATGATGTCTGCACTTTTATATAAAAATGCATATTTACAAGTTATGTATGCAACTTAATCGCCTTAGACTTATAAAACATTAGCAATATTTTACAGACGGCGCTTTCTTATGATTAATATGTTCCAGTCCATGACATTTACTATTACTGCAATAAAATATGTACTTGGGAAAACTTTTACTTATCCCTTTCGAATCCATTCAACCAGCTCCAGAATTATTTATTATAGTTTTCATCGTTGAAGTTTTAATAGTTTACAATTCAGGATGAGTTAAGGAACGACCGGTATAATTTAATTCTGTATTTTATTTCCATATTATATTCGGTACAGACAATTTTTAAAACAAAATCCCAGAAAGCTATAAATTTCTTTATTCCTTCTTTTTTCTTGCAGACATTGAATCGTTGTTATCGAAGGAAAGCTTTAATGTAAGTATTTAACTCATCTCCAATTAGTATTACAATTATTTTGGCATTTAATGGAAATATTATAATTAATTGTTAAAAGTAATCAAAATCTATTTTTAAAATATTTTTAAGATTCGATAATTTAATGTTTAAAAAATTTAATATTAAGATGTGAAAAAATTTATTGATTAAATTGTTGAATTTAATAATATTTCACGTTTTATTTAATAAATTTGTCTAATTTCATCCAGCGCCGACCTTTGGGGGGTGCGAGGTCGGGCACCACCCGAGGGCGCCAGGCTGGTTGGGGCGCTGAAGGCACGCCCGAGCCGAATTTTTGTTTAGTAACAGTCACATTTTCAATTCAATAGGGCCGCCCTGAAGTACTCTGCAAGAGGGCGCCAAGAAGGCTAAGACCGGCACTGATTTCATCGATGCCCCGCCTTTTTGTTTGTATGTTTGTGAAAACTGTACCTTGAATTTGAGATCTCAAATTTTAATTACAAAAATTTGTACAGCATCATTTGAACTCGTGAAGTATGCTGTGTATTAGTACATGAATGTTAACAATATCTTGTTAATTTCAATAATATACAATTCGCTAAATTTTTTTCAATAATTCCGGGAAGGCCTAAACACATTCCGTTACGCAGCCTCCTATTGCTACGTACCTCTGCATAGCGTAAATACCATTAATTGCTCATATATTTACAGAAAATTAAAAAAAATGTGCCGCAAAAGGCGGGCCATAACCCCGACTATTAGGCATCTCATTCTGTAAATAAAATTCTGGGAAAATTCTAGGCCACCCTCTAATAGAGAGAAATTTTTTGGGTCCCAATGGTTTTTGGGTCACCCTGTAAGACAAACATTTTGGGTCACCCTGTAAGAGAGAAAAAAATTTGTGAGTACAAAATGTCCAAATGGTTTTTGGGTCACCCTGTAAAAAATAAGATTTTGGGTCACTCTGTGAGAGAGAATACAATTTTTGAGTAAAAAAATTTCTAGGGTTACCCTGTAAGAAAAAAATTTTGGGTCACCCTGTAAAAGAAAGACTTTTTTGGCCCACCCTCTGACAGAAAAAAATGTTGTCTTCAGTATTTGGCAACTGCACATTGCACCTGCATTTCCTACCTCAATTTAACTGGTTTTGACGTCTGGATTTGTCTGACTTCAGTATTTATTTTCGGCATGGAAATATTTCGAAACGACTGAATTCAGTATTTGGCGTCTCCACACTGCACCGACATTTATTTTCGTTATAGAAACAATTCTAAACGCTGGCAAGCCAAACGTCCAACCAACTTCCGTTACATTAATTTTTGGTTTACCCTCCGCAAAGAAGTTTCACTTCAAAAATTTGCATTTGGTCCAAAAAATATGATAGAGTAGGTTAGGTTACAAGACCAACCGATCCATTGCGATTCTTTCGTGTACGGTTACAACCGTAATTTCAACCCCTGGCAAATCAACCAACATTTTTTCAAAATTCAAAATGCGTAGTGGGTCCACCTTCTCGACGTCCTCAAGGTATCTGCAGAACCTACCCCTTCGTTGTTCTTGAAGAACCGAACGTTCGTAGAGGAGGTTTCTTGATTACTTTTTGGTTCCCCCTCATCCTTACAGCTGGGGTAAAAATCATTTGTCAGAACACCGCATCTGTTGGGGATGGTACCAATGATACAGTAGTCCATCAGTCTAATCCCCGATCTGCTTAGCTACAGGATAGAGGAAGTATATTTTATATTCAGTACAGGTCATAGCTGCCTAAAGATAACGCAACTGTCCATAGTTTTCCATGCTGCGTTGGCGAGATCTTTGGCTAAGTCCGTCAGGTTCTTAAGAACTACCTCTAGTTGGACTTTTATAGTTGCGTCAGCTAGCTCTTTACTAATAGTTGAACCGAGTTTAGCAAGTTTATTTACCTTTTCGCTACCAACTGTGTCCAGCGGTCCAGCAGATGTGTACTTTCCTGGACTTACTGTCTTTAACAGTAAGCCGACGGTCATTAACAAGTCTAGACCCCACTATATTTCAGGCCATGTCCTTGATCGCCGCTTGGTTGTCAACGTACAGTGGAATCCTGCGTATCAGGAAGTTCTTCCTCAACCGGGAAAATCTCATCTGTAAAGACCACACTTTCTTGAACAACCATATGCAAAATTGCATGCCAAAGAAGCTGGGGCGATCAGTTGATGGTTATAAAATTAAGGCATAAGTTATAGTCCGCCAGACATAAAAAAATAAAGACACCTACAACTGCTAGAGTGTCATCTAGCGGCCTGATAGATGATCACCCTGTATTGAGTGAAACGTGGGGGCATTGGTGACCTACATCGCGAGTAGAGTTTTGAACTCGCTGACGAGATGCTGGTTAACGCATTAAAGGCGCCATTGATACCCGACCGGGGAAGCGTCATAGGTAGGCTGCGCCTTACCGAAGGGACCCTTATTTGTGCAAAAGGGTTTTCGGTAGTTGAAGTGTGTTAACATTCCTTGTGAGATGCATTGGATTATGGTACCCAATCCCTGTTACTGAGCCTACGGAGTCCGTTTCTTAAAACGCTCGACGTAAGGGAGGTACGTTAAAACCATAGGCATTTATCAGGAAGTCCTTTACTTTTTAGCAGCTCTGCTTAGCTTTCTTTATTTCTAGGATTTCCGCTTGGAAGACACTGTAGCCATCGGGTAGTCTATAGTAGTCTTATATTTGTAACGTTTTCGAGTAAACCCCCGCTCCCACACCGTCATTCATTGTAGATCCGTCAGTGAAGATAGGAATTCCGTTATCTCTCGTAGTAGAGTTCGAATCCCACGATTTCCTATCTGGTATCTGAATGACGTATTGAGCATTAAAATCGTACGAATTTATGATATTCTGCCATGGCCGCGTCTTTCTAATGTCCCAATGTAAACTTCTAGCAGTAGAAGGTGGAGGATAATTTCCTGCGCCGCTGTCGGCGTTGATAGTAGTAGATAGTAGAGGACAGTACTAGCAAGTACGTGTTGGACATTTTCGTAGATTTCAAAGGAGCCTTTGACAATATCGAATGGAAAATAATGCTCGAAAAACTGCAGGAGATGGGCTGCAGCGAGATCGAATTATGGAAGAGCTACTTCCGGACGAGGAAAATTGTTGTGAGCAACGGAAATGCCATGATAAATGCCAATGCGACGAGAGGGTGTCCACAGGGATCAATCTCTGGTCCTGCCATGTAGAACCTGATGTTGAACGACCTGCTAGTGGTTCTAAGAAGGGTCGATGTAAAGGTGATCGCCTATGCAGACGACCTACTAATTTTTGTAGAAGGCAACACCCGAAGCGCGTTGGAAAGAACAGGTACGGACTACCTGAAATACGTCGCAGCGTGGGGCGAATACGCCGGTGTAAGCATCTCGGAGCGTAAAACAGAGAGCATGATGCTCAAGGGCCGCCTGGCTGATAGCAGACCACCGTATGTTCGGCTCGGTACGTCGTCCGTTAGGTGGTCAAGTAGCTGGGTGTCTCGATGGCCGAGCGTATGAACTTTGGCGTCTATATTACGCGGTTGCGTGGCAAGGTGGTCACTGTGGCTGGAACCTTGAGGAGGGTTCTAAGAAAAGACCGTGGACTGAAGTCAAGGGCGCTGAAAACGTGGTACAATGGACTCATGGTACCATGCGCTACATATAGTGCATGTGCATGGGGAGACACCCTGCGAAATGACACCGCCCGCCAGAAACTCAACAGCTGCCAGAGAGTTGTGCTGCTGGCCTGTCTGCGAGTCTGCAGAACAGTCTCAACAGAGGCAATGCAGGTCCTGATGGGCTGCTTCCCATGGGACCTGGAAGTTGAGGGCAGAAATATGCTCACAAGAAGCAGGGTCGGAGCCCCGGCATTACCGACCGATTGGGTCACCAGTCTTGAAGGGCTTAACAAAACCCAACGTTGTCTGGAGAAGAATGGTTGAGGTGTGGCAAGCCCGATGGACAGAAAGCATGAAAGGCCGCATAACACATGCGTTTATGCCGATTGTTCCGAATCCGCGCGAAAGCGAATCATTCGACATCGGGCTTCAGTTGGGATATCTCCTGACCGGACACGGAAGCCTCAATGCATTCCTGCATAAGAGAACTCTGGCGACAACGCCTGAGTGTGACTGCGGAGCGCCTCAAGAAGACCCAAACCATGTCATCATAGAATGTCCACTCTATGCCGACGTGAGGATAGTGCTTGAGGCAGTTACGGGACCAGTTTCAGCTGGAAACTTCCCGGAGCTCGTGAATACGGCGG
>JANTOP010024683.1:0-12604 GCA_027564815.1 Symmerus nobilis | reverse complement strand
GAGGCTAGGAGGGCGTCACAGAGTATTTCCGTTGTCGCCTCCAGGCCAGCTATATCTTTTATTTTGCCCCCAGTGTTGGCTAGGAGATTTCTTTTTGTTCGAGTAAATAGCTCCCAGTCGGTGTTTCCGTTGTAACCTGTGATTACAAGTAAAATGTAACCCATTGTAACCGTTATATGTTACTAGTAATTTACTAGTAATTAACCGGTTACATTTCCTATTGGGTTGTTATGTTCTATATACACCTAATTTTTGCACGAATTTTTTTAAACGCATTTGATATAACACGAATTCAAAAATAATGTTTGTTCTCTTTTTACACGAATTATTTTGATTCGTGTAAAATATTTTTACACGAAAAAGATTTCGAAATTGCGAGCTAGGAAGAATTCAAAAATTTGTATAAATCTCAATTTTAGTATTTTCTACAAACTTTCGATTATTACGTGCAAGTTCCCGATATTATATTATGTCCCGACGAAATATAAAGTTTTGTATGAATATTCCAAGCTTTGATGAAAGGAGACTTTACAATCCTTTTTCTTTATTGTGATAAAATTACGATTGCGATGAAATTATCAAATATACCTACCTACATATTTTTTTAAAAATTTGTTTTATAAAATTTTCAAATTTTTTTCGAGCATAATTTTTAAAAATTCATAGTCAAACCAAACACAAAATCAAACCAGAACCGAAATCCCTTTCGGGATAATATCGGGCTGATATAAGTACTTATGTTATCGAATAGATTATTCTATAAATATAAATGGAATTATGGAGTCGTTTAGTGAAACAGAATTCTTAACAGGAAAATTATTTTTTATAACTAACTTGATTACTTACTGATAACTTGACACTTATTGATAACTTGATTTTCTAAATTAAATTCGATACAAAAAATAATTATTTCATCCTTTATGTTTAATCTTAACTGCTGAATAGTATACCTATTAGCTTCAAATTTAAAATAGAATTCTTATAATGAAAAACAATACCGTTCTACAACCCATATAACTTTGTGGGTTTTACAAATTTGCATATCTAATTATAATTACTATACATATCGAACAGAAATAACGTGACGTAAAATAATCGACGTGCAACAAACACAAATAATAAGGAACTATGCCATATTAATATGCACATAATAATTATTAATATGGCATAGAAATTTCATATAATGAATAATAAGTCGGGAATTTGATCCTTAGAATGTTTCCCCATCCCACGAACGTCTGGCTCGAATTCGATATAATGAAATTTCAGATGTTTAACATTTTTGTTATGCACTACCAGAAAACAGCAGAAAATATAATATAAATTTTCACATTAAAATCGATATAAAGGTTTGATGTTTAGGGTTGTTATTTAAGGGTATTTTTAAATGCAATTTTTCTGTTATAATCCTTGAAGTCCCTATAATAAATATATTCAATTATTGCTACATTATAGACCCCCTTACTGTTATATACCAAACTTCAATCTTCAATGCAATTAGTTTTACCACACGTAAATGTATGGAATTGAATGGCATTACATATGAGTAAAATTCCATTCTATTGACAACAAATTTAATGTAAATACTAAATATACGTTATGTTAATTCATTCAAGCGAATGAACGCACGCGTTCCTCATTTTATATACATTATATTCGATCTATATAATTAAACCAAGGGGTTTCTTCAGACAATTTCTGAAATTAAAGTAGGGGTGTTCTAGTAGTAATTTAATCGAATAGAGACGATGAATCCAGATTTAAAAATGCAAGTGATATTAGTGGATTATGTGGATATTCGAATTATTCGACTGTCCGAAATATTTGAAAGTTTTGAATATTTTAAAATTTAAGGGACAATTCAGTAACATTTAATTTCATTTTCTGTTACGGTTAGTTTAGCTTCATATACAATATTTACTAAAAGATTAATGCTATTCAGTCAAATTATTTCAAATATGAGTTCAATTATACAGCGATTTTGCTGTTAAAAATCCAACTAACATATTCTGATTTTATTTTGATTGCAAATAGGTATTCATTCATAGGTGAATGGATATCCAGTACATAAACCGTACTGATATGTATAAACCACGATTAACCTATAATGCCGTTGGAAAATTCAGAAAGGTTATTCCTAGGTCCTAGATTAGATAGGATAGGAACATTTAAAATTTTAAATTTTAAAATGTGATCAAATATGGGATAACCCCTGATCTACCCCTACCCGTGATCGAATTATTTCTAACTAATTATCGAGGGATTTTACTAAATATATTTTTGACAATCGTTTTGAGATTTTTTTTTTTTTTATTTTTTTTGGCATGAAAAATCGATTCGAACCTTCGATTTTCTAGATTTTTTCTGACCGTCTTGCGGAAAATTCTCAAGAATTTTTATTGCGGATTTGAAAAGTCTGATTATGGGAAATGAGACCTAAGGATTCAGTGAGCAGATTTTGTAAACCAAAATAAAAAAGATAGAATCCAATATAAGGAGATATCGACATAAGATTCATATCAAGAAAACGGATGCAATTCGGGGCAATTCAATGCTTATAATTTCCCAGTAAATTTAAAATTTTAAACCTAAAGAATGAAGTCAAATAGGGGATAACTAGAGGGATCCATAAACACCATAAGGTGACAACATATATTTTAAAATCCCGTCCAAGAACGACTCATAACAAATTCAATAAATTTGATCGATATTTTACTATTACTGGAAAACTGTCAGCTGATATTGTATAATATTTTAGTTCATTTAAAATAGCGAATTCAATTTTTCTGGCTTTTAATTAAACTAGAGTTTGACATTTCGTAAACTCACAAATATGTTTACTGAATTGTATTTGGTATAAAATCTGTACTTGGAATTAAACTAAACGAATTTTAAAAGTATTGCAGAATTGCCCTATTAATGCATGTCTTTCATCATGTCAAAATTTCCATGTGGTGCAGAAACAGGTTATAACCTATAACTACTTATCATCAGCCCTTTGTTTAGCTAAGGTAACGTTGTATTGCTGAACAATACATACATAATTCATAAAGCTGTATCCATGTCCTCTCTACAAGCATATCTATTACAGCAGTACTAAGACGGACTAATAATAGGGCATTAAAAACCATTACGGCTAATATAATCTATTGACAAGTTAAAGAAATTCAATCTAGTACTTAAGCCTAATAAGCCTTAATTTTATTTCAATTCTAAAGTAATATGCTAATGTGAATATTAATCTATAAATCCTTCCCGTTCGAGTTTCGTAGATCTAGATCCCGTTCGCTTGTTTCTAGCATATACAATGGTACTTCTTTAGATAATGTTAAAGTTTCAGAATTTTCTTATAGTTTAGAAGCTTGTTGTATGTTGACAGAACATATTTCCTTACTATAAACCAGTACGTTTTCTGTGTTTAAGTCCTGTACTCCCTCCAGTTTCCTCCCATTTCCTCCAATTTTCCACCAATTTGTATCATGTTATCGATAAATTCGACGGTCATTGCTTAGATCTATAGATAGAAATTTCCAGCAATATTTAGGATTGCTAGAATTCTCAAAATTTCCAAATAAAGTCGCCATTAAGCCGAGAAACTAATTCACAAGTTACATGGGCATGTGGATAAAACTACATGTCTTTCAAATCAATAGTTTCCCATTCTGCCCACTAACAGTTGGCATTTATTTATAGCAGATAGATCGGAATGACATAGCCTATTATATAGCCCTTTATTGAGGTAGCTTTATTTTAAAAAAGTCGTTCGATTTTGCTCGAAAGACTTCATTGATTGGTTGGACCACTCTCATAAAAACATGACATTTTTTGGAAAATTTTCTTTGGAACGTAGAAAATCTGATAACGCAGAATTGTTCCCAAACGATTAAGTGAACAAATAGATTTTCGTTAAATTTTTAAAAATCAACTTGAATTTTGGAGAAATTTTGCACAAGGCGAATTTTTTTATCGTCACCTTTCAAAAAAAAAAAAAATAAAAGAAGCGGCTTTAATTTCGTGGGACATTTAAAATTTCCAAATTTTAATTACATTCCATTTAAGGGATGGTTTAATAGACGTAATGGGATGAAAACCTTAAGGGGTTATCCCATAAAATGATCTTAAATTACTACGTTTACAAAATCTTCGATTTTGCTTTGTATAATTTTCCATTATTTAACGAACCTAAATTTCTAATATCTCTTTCGGAACGCATAATTGTTCTTAAATGATCAATGATCATTGTTCTCAAATTGATTTCCTAAAATTTAGCCCGAATTTTGGCGGGAGTTTCCGCTTCGATAGAATTTCCATAGAATCTACTTATTTTTTTTCGCCCAAAATATTAAATAGAATTTTCCCGACAGAATTTACAGGAAGCAATTTTGTAGAAAAACTGAATTTCCCTTAAATCTCCTTTGAAAAATGAAGAATTTAAATACGTAAATTTGTTCCGATAATGAATAATGAATGAAGTAATTTCCCGAAATTTTAAAAAAATTACCGAATTTTGACTGCGGTTTTCCTCTGATCTATCGATTTCTTTTAATGAATTTCGTATTATTATCAGTACCGTTTTGTAGAAAAATTGAATCTCCCAAACATTTGGAAATTTTGGAAATCTAAAAACGCACAACTCAACATAAGATTATTCTCTTAGATGCACAGATTTTTTAAGTGACGAGCCAAATTAAAATAAAACGGCTTTACTGCGGGCCACAAACAACAATTTCTATAGATTTTATATTACATATTAAATATTGTTTTTTTTCGACGGCCTCTACATGGGTTAATCCGACATTGATACTTATCCTTGTCCAAATATTGATTAAAATTGTCCCTGTCATCATTGTATTTTTGTCTTAATATTTCGCAGGATTTTAGATCTATTAATTCAAATTATGGATGAGGACTAGCTTCTTCCGGATTTATTGAAAATGGCTTCAAAAATAATTTAAAATCGAATTTATATTTTTTTAAATCTTCGAACGGCAATAAATGGTAATAAATCAAGAACGGCATTCATCTGCGACAAGAGAAAAATTCAAACATTTTTGTGATTGCTCCTTTTAATTGTGAATATCTCTTGCAAGATAAAATACTCGTTTTTTTTATAATTAAATATAATAAAACAATTTTTTTATAAATTCGCCTTCAGTAAATGGACGAGATGATTTCGCTATTAAAAGTGCAAGATTTCAGACACAACTCAGCATCATCTTGGTTGCTTTGTCTGAAAATGCTTTGTTATGAGATTAAACCTCGTTTCAGTAAATCAAGTTTTTCCGATACTCATTCACTCATGATAATTAGTTTCATAATGTCGTTTTAAATTTCTTCATACAAGCAATTTATTTTACCAAGTAAAAATATAACAGTGCTATTTTACTCGATAAGTAAAAATTATTTGCGGGCCGCAAAATACACCTCAGAGGGCCTTATGCGGCCTGGAGGCCGCACTTTGTGCACCCATTAAAGCATCAAGCAAAGTACGGTATATTTAATTGGAAAAATGGGGGACATTTGAAGAAAATTTAACCAAGAAAAGACGTGTAAATTCGGTAAAAGTTTATAAACGAATGGGTAAGGTGAGAAATAGTCGGAAAATGGTAGTAAAGAGTTTGGGAAGTCGGGAAATATTCAGAGAAATTCAGCAGAATATCTAATAGTAGATTTTCTTCATTATATCCGACTTGTTCTTAACCTTTCGTGATATTTCTGGGATACAAATTGCTCGCTGCTGATGTCTTTATCTTATAACTTTTAGTTTTCAATTAATCAAAGTAATAATTATTTCCAAACTTATACAAAAATTTTTAAAAATCTAATTCAATCGTATATTTGAAAATTTAATAGAATGAACTATAATTCGTAATTTCAAAATTTTCGAAAGTTAGGAAAATTGTGACAGAATAATTCTTAAATACCATTTATCCGATTTATGCTCTTCGCTTCAACTTACTATTGCGACATTTTTTTTTTTTAATTTTCTTCTTGACTCAAATCCTCGCACACGTAAAATTTTATAAATTATGTAACCCAAAATATTCCAGGCTTAAAAGACATACTTGTATTTTCTTATCCCCCGTTTTAATGAAAATATAAAATCTTGTGGTGCGTGCTCGCTTAATGTGTCCTCTTGTTATGGACAAAATATTATGTAAAAAAATGTTCTTTATTATTGTTTGCGTGACCCCTCTAGTAACAATTATTTTGTAATCCCATTAGGGGATTTGGTTGAATAAAAATGTTCCATTTTTGAATTTTGGCTAAAAGAAAAGCAAGTCAGTGTATGGAAAAGGAGAGGAAATATTACGGGAAAGGAAATTAAATAATTTAATAACAATGTTCGGGACATTCCACGTTTTATGGGTTGTACCCACCGTAAAGTCAACCGTAACTTTAGATGTTTTAAGTTTTTTTCTTCCAAACAAGTAAACTCATAAAAAAAAAAGCGATTTGTAAGTAGATATTTTGTCAGGGTGTTATTTTGATGGTGTCGGTTTCCCTTTAATTTCCTTTACGGGTGAACACATAAATTTTATATTCTAAATATGTTTTCTCTTTCCATTCATTTTCTCAGGTTAATCTATATGTACCCGATATCTACGTACAAGCCTTACCTGATATAACCGAAAATTCAAATGCCAATATTTATGGAATTGTGAGGGTCGACGATAAGGATGAAGGTATCCATGGACAAATAAAAACATTAGAAATTGTTGACGGCGATCCAGATGGTCATTTTCGCATCCATCCAACTAGTAAACCCGGTGAATATAATATCGAAATTCACCATCTGCTAGATCGTGAACAATCACCGAGAGGTTACAACTTAACGTTGAGAGCCATCGATCGTGGTGTACCACCCCGACAAAGTTATAAAGTAGTACCTGTTCACCTGATCGATGTAAACGATAATGCACCGGTTTTTAATAGAGAGATTTACGAAGTTTCGGTACCGGAAACATCACCCCCAAATACACCGGTGATTCGTTTGAAAGTGTCGGATCGGGATGAAGGAAAAAATGCCCAAGTTTCGTTGGAAATAGTTGGAGGTAATGAAGGCGGTGAGTTTCGGGTGAATGCTGAAACAGGAATGTTATACACAGCTGTACCATTAGATGCTGAAACTAAAGCGTTTTATACGCTAACAGTTTCGGCAATCGATCAAGGAAACACCGGAACCCGAAAGCAATCGTCCGCAAAGGTGAAGATTAATATCCAAGATACCAATGATAATGATCCGATATTTGAACAAGCAAACATGACAATAATGATTGATGAAAATGAACCGGCTGGAACAACTGTAACTAAAGTGACGGCAAGGGATCGCGATTCTGGTGAAAATGCTTATATCTCATATAGTATAGCTAATTTAAATGACGTTCCTTTCGATATTGATCATTTTTCCGGAATGATTCGTACGTCAAAGTTGATTGATTTCGAAAGTATGCGTCGCGAGTACGTGCTCAGAGTACGAGCAAGTGATTGGGGACTACCGTATCGGCGACAAACGGAAATGCAGTTAACGATTAAAATTCGTGATGTTAATGATAATCGACCACAGTTTGAAAGAATCGATTGCGTCGGTCACATTCCGCGATATCTAGCGATTGGAACAGAAATTATCACTCTATCAGCCATTGATTTCGATGTCGGAAATTTTATCAGTTATCGAATGGTATCGGGGAATGAGGATGGTTGCTTCAATTTAGATTCAACATCAGGAATCATATCGATTGGATGTGATTTAAATGATGTTGGCGTTGATGTGCGAGAGGTTAATGTAACCGCAACTGATGGGACACATTTTGCTGACACAATGCGTATTCAAATTAATTTGCTGTCTACCTCGAAACGGAATCACTTATTAGGCATTGCCGATGTTATTGGTGGATTTGATTGTCGCGATACTGGTGTGACACGCCGACAAACCGAAATATTAGCAGCAGCGGAGAGAAATAATATGCCAACAATCGGTAGGGACACAGCGATAAATGATGACTTCGCAATGATGCCAAGTCGGTATGGGGAAAATGTTCACGCACCGGAATTTTTATCATTTCCAACGGTTATTCAGGTTAATGAGACAGTACCGTTAGGCACAACAGTGACATGGATTAAGGCGAGAGATCGAGATTTGGGTTATAATGGAAAACTGGTGTTTGGAATATCGGCTGGGGATGACGATTCTGTATTTCGATTGGATCCCGATACTGGAGAACTGAAAATAATCGGTTATTTAGATCGTGAACGAAGAGATGAGTATGTTTTAAATCTAACTGTTTATGATTTGGGACGACCACAAAAGTCCGTATCCAAAGTGCTTCCCATCCAGGTGCTTGATGAAAATGATAACGCGCCAAAATTTGAAAAATCCTTAGCTAGTTTTCGTGTCACCGAAAACGCCCTAAATGGTACCATCATTTTTCGCTTAAATGCTACCGATGCTGATTTGGGTGATAACTCGAAAGTGCAGTATGCATTGGTAACGGACACAAATGATTTTCGCGTTGATCCGATATCGGGTGTTTTAAGTGTTTCGGCACAATTGGACCGAGAACGTCAGGAGGTTTATGAACTCCGAATTCGTGCTACTGATGGTGGTAATAAAAACGATATACCCGCCCTCTATTCCGATGCAATAATTCGTGTAACTGTTGATGATATAAATGATAATAATCCCGAATTTAGTTTAAACGATTACACCGTTCGTATACGTGAAGATGTGCCAAAGGGATCGGTTGTAGCTGTTGTCACAGCAACGGATTTAGACACGGGACCCGGTGGAGAAGTAATGTATAGTTTGGGTGATGATAGTGATCAATCATTTAAAATCGATAAATACTCGGGAACAATTAGAACGATGAAATTCTTAGATTTCGAGGAACGTCAAGTTCATAGTTTAACTGTACGGGCGATTGATCGAGGATCACCGGCTTTAACATCAGAAACGTCGGTGATTGTTGAAGTGATTGATGTGAATGAGAATCGCTTTACTCCACAATTCGACGATTATGTGCTAGAAGGTAGTGTGTTGGAAAATCAACCGACCGGTACTCATGTGATGATGGTTGTAGCTAAAGATTACGATACACCGGGACCAGATTCTAGAATCACATACTCAATAAGGGGAGGCGATGGTTTGGGTATATTTTCAATTGATAGTGAAGGTGAGTTACATTTTCTTTTCCATATTTTTACATGATTTTCATTTAATGTAACAATTTATGTTACAAATTTTTTTCATTTTATTTATTTTCGCGTCATCAATCACAGTTTCTTAAAGTTTGCAACAGACGTGCACATATATGTATAAATGCACGTGCCATTGTGGAACAGTTGGATATATAGTGTAATTTTTCTTTCCTTCTTTTATACTTATTTTTCGCTAACATATTTTTCTTGTGGAAGAAAATATGGCTTTGGTTGGTTGGCCCATATTCGTACAATGCATATGGTATGGAATATACCATATTCATGTAATGTTCATTCCCTGTGAAAGTCTTCCTTTAAATAAAGAAATTTCATATTAAACATTTTTCAGTTTGTCAAGAAGCATTTCATGAATTTTTTTGTCTTTTTGTTGTATGATTGACATTCCTTATTATCAAACGGATATTGAGTAAATTTGTTTATTGGAAAATTTATAATATTGACTATGAATATACCTTGACTATTGATAGAAATTAAATTTTATTCAATATTCAGGGTTTTTCCCCAATAAAAGTTTTTTTTTTAAATAATTTAAATTGTTTACATTATGATAACGTGAAGTAGGGATGTAATATGATTATTCTCCTTACTCTGTAGAACTTCTTACTGTATCAGAAGCTGTTTGGCCATTATAGACTTCTCGCCGACTTCTTCTCATGTTTTTCGTACTCCACTTCCCCTATCCTTTTCCTGACTTTCCCCTGGTTTTGTCATTTTTTCCCTACTTCTGCATTCTCATCATTTTATAATTTACCCGCTAATATTTCTAACTTTCTCGATATCATTATCAAAATCTATGATAAGGAGTGGTTGCTAATCTATGCTGTTTTAGTATTTATGAATTATTGTTATAATTTATTGTGCTTGCATACAATAAACTGCGATTTCAGGGAACAGAGGAAAAAAAATATATTTTCAATGCATACAAGAAAAACATACTAAATCTAAGCATAATCTTGTATTAAAACAAATACCGCTGTTGTGCATAGTATTCAATTAATCTAAGTATTTAATTCTATATACTTCGTTTAAGGAAAATAACTTATTCATAAGTTTAACACACACTTAAATGAAGAATCGATAAGTATTATAATCAACACTTGAATTAAAATTCAATATTCTCAATATAAGCAATTACCCACTTAGGGATAGTATTTGTATACTTTCACATTCAGCACGTACAAGTTAATACGAGTAATTCCTACATAAATTAAGAATCGACATCCCTAATTTTAGTGAGTAATCCACACTTAGATGGATAGATAGTAGATAACTATTTAAGTATGCTAGATTTACGACAACATTAGATAACCCTCATATGATATACAAAAACTGAATAAATACATTTTTATCGTGCACATTAACCAATTGCCTCTTTCGATAATGGGGTATCAACGCGTCCCCTGTGACGTGCTTAAGTCCTCTCAGAAAAGAACGAGAAGCCCAATAGTAGCCAATAATGATTGATCTCACTTTTAACCTACCTTGTACCCCCAGAAGTTTTATGGAATAATTTTCTAAAAAGTCCCTATGATCTTAATTCCTAATAGCCATTCAAACTTTTTAAATACACGATTTGGCTATGCTGAGAAATTAAAATTAAATTACTTTATTTGTGAACTTTTCCGTTTTGGATTTTGGTTTTAAAATGCTGTGATCCAAATTTAAAAAATATTGTCTTTAGTATCTGAAATAAATAATTCTATAATTGTATATTATTTCATAACCATATTTTCAAAGACACTTACCATCACTACCTTCATTTCTCACTTGAAATAACTCTTTGGACTTCAAATCTGTATCATTGGCTATGTTTTTAGTACTTCAGAAAATGAGCTACGTTTATATTTAATAGAGCGATAACTTGTGGTTTTATCGATGTTGTGTACTACTATATCTGGAAGATCTGTTTCCGAATTGTATACTTCAGGTGAGGTTACTGCTAATTTGCTGTCGGGCGAAAGTGCGGTTCCTATGATACAAAGTTTCTTATTACTATATAATTTACATTTTCTCATTTAATTTTTCTGTGTGTAATGCAATATTTTCATCATCAGAATATGTGATGATCGACAGGAAAAGGGCCCTTATCTTTTCCGAATCACAATTCATTTTTTTGATTTCCTAAAATTTCACATTATTATCAATAAAAAGACACCTCAATCATCAGAAATTTCCAAAAATTTGCTTAGTTATAACATTATGAAATTGTAGTATGAAAATATCAAAAAGTTTTGAGTATCGAGGTGCAAAATTTGGCAATTTTTACAAAGTTTTCCGGAGTTGAGAATCGCACATGACCATTTATTAGAGGATTTCTTGTGTAGATTTCAAATCTGTAGTGAAAATTATTCTAACGTTTGTCGTTTTATATATATAGCTATATTAAAAAAAACTTAAAAGTGGTAAAGAAAACTGCAGTTCTACAAAAGGGACCTTAACTTCCCCATTTATAGTACATGGTGGAACATATGGTCCCGTCATTCGAGCTGGTAGAGGTATGGGAAAATCTCTTTTTATTTATATCGCCGATTTAATAATCGACTTAAAATCTATTGTAAGGAAATTTAACTAGTTGTGGGCACAGTTAGCTATTTAAGCCATAACTTTTCACCAAGTTAATATTTATGCAGACATATGTTTATCAATGGAAAGCTAGAGGCTTTAGGTAACTATTCGCGAAAGAAATCATTTGAAGAAATCAACCACGCTTTCAGCGAAAAAAAAATAGGTTCCCACAACCGGTGAAATATAGGTGCCCACAACTGGGCTGAGACCTGTCAAAAAATGACTAGCAAATTGTTCGGTGCGAACATTTTGATCGAACCGAGATAAAATCACAAAATATATTTAATTTCCTTCAGAAATATACATTATACTAACCTTTTTGCAATAAATTCTCACTTCAATTTATTGAACTTTGAACACAATAAATAATTAGATCCCTGCTGATTTTCACACATGAAAACGATGTAGCTACTACGTATATGCGTCTGTTCTGCCGTCCTTAGCGTACTTACCGTATACGCATATTAGACGAAACCGAGTTATTGAACCTTCTATTTTGAGGCGGGGTTTCTTTTATTGTATAGCCTTTTTCATCAAGTAAAAGTTGTACTTGGCAAACATATTTTTATTTAATTTTGTAATAAATTAAAAAATGCTTAAGGACAGAGGTTCACTTTTTTTTGCATTTTTTTTATGAGTTTTCATGAATTTTTCGTGCCAAAACAGTGAGACCTATCAAGAAGTTCTTTTCCGTATAATTTTTATTGATAGTTTTTATGTTAATTCAAATTTTTATAAGACAGTTCGTTGCGTCGTACTCGCTTGGCGTGTTAGACCGCAGGAGGCTGTATTTGTCTGTTGGCCACGATTCAGCCCGTTT
>JANTOP010024672.1:0-12605 GCA_027564815.1 Symmerus nobilis | reverse complement strand
TGACTTTTAAAGAAAGAAAATTTGCTTTCGTCAATAAAAATATCAGTTTTCCAAAATTCAAGACGCTTATCCTTATGGTGTTTGGCAAATTTCAATCTCTTGATTCTACCGGTTCAATAATAAATGGTATTCGTCTAGCGATATACATTCCAAAGCCGTTTTTTCGAAGAATTCGGCGAACGATTTTTTTATTTACTTTTGTGCCACTAAATTGAACAAGATTTTCGTCAGTTCGTCGGCAGTTACGTTAAGATTCCGCCTGATTCCCTTATAATAAATGATTCATCAAACTGAATAATTTAACGCGGTCCCTTTGTACTCGGTACATTTTCTATTCGGTTTATGTTAAAATACCGCTCGCATATTTTTTGGATGGTATACTTTCCAAGATTTAAAATTTTTCCAATTTGACTAAAAGACTTTTCCTTCTCGCTGTGAATAATGGCCAGGGATAGTACACTGATTGTCGCACTTTTACCATTTTTCAGAAATGCCTTTTGAATATGGAAAAAACACGTAAACACAATTTTTTTGGAAATAATTACATAGTATGACCTTCCAAACAAATTTGCGAAATTTAGATCATAAGCGTCAAATTTATCATTATAAATTCAGTCTTAACTGCTGAAAATGGTGAAGTATGTAACTGAATGTTTCTGCATTTCATGTATTTGTTACATCTTCGAGAGCTTAGTACCGTTATGTAGCGATTAAAATGGATTCTAAATATGCAATATCTTCAATGATAGAGTGAGTAAACAATTGGCATTTAAGAAAAGGACCTAAACACCACTGCCGCTGTTGCATATATCATTTTGTTAAAAAAAGATAGCCGTATACAACTGAATGTTTCTCACTGTATGTTCTACAGGGGTGCACAATTGAATTTGATAAATTCCAACATCAATCACCTCCATCTTATATCGAGAAAAATACTCATTTATTCTCAAATGAAATGCGTCAAAACCCCATTTTTTCCAAAATTGATTTTTTTCTAACTCGGCATCTTCGATTCATGTACGGGGAGGTTTCGGTATAATTGGGCGAAAATTACATAAACTTCGAACATTTTTTTTGAGAACCTGTTGTGACTTAAAGGTCTGGTTTTTATTATCAAATCTTTATTGTACTTTAATCTATTGACACAATTATTGTTATTTTTTTCCTAACAAAATGTCCAATGTGGCAGTTTCAAATTCAATCATTTTTCAAAACATCACTTTTTGCGAAGAGCATAGCGTCATCAAATCGTAATCTTGAAATATGAGAAAAAGCTAGCCATCAAGGAAGCATTATGAAAAATGGGATGAGCCTATGACATATTAAAAAACTCAAAAAAATGATAAAATGGCGGGCATTTGAAAAAAAATTATTTTTCCGATTATTTTTTAACTTTGACGCTCTGCAAAAAATCTTTAATGTTGACAATTTGTTCATGTTGTAGGTTTATCCCAGGGAGAAAATGGATTACTTTACTACGGCAAAGAAAGAAGTAAAATAAAGTTTTTTCTCAAACAGTTGTTGTAGACATAGGTTTTCAGGGTTGCTGAACACGAATCTGAGGCCAGTTTTGAAAAACACAAAATGGCGGAGCCAATATGGCGACCCCAAAAAGTCAAATATTGATCAATTTTTATCAAATTCTGTACATAAGGGTTTTTTGGGTTGCTGAACACGAATCTGAGGAAATCTGAGGAACACGAATCAGATTTGGAAAATTTAAAATTTTAACTTACTATAGTGCTACTGAAAATAATAATTACAATTGTTTGATTCAAAATAAAAAATATTTTATTGGAAAACAAAATTTGACAAGATTTATTTGACTTATGATCTACAAAATGATGTATTAGTTTTAGAAATTGAAACTATAGGTTATTTAGATTCAGACAGTTATTCCGACGCCATACATCAGCCCTTCTTCTGCCTCGTAATCATCGCTCTCCGTTATCCACTGATCCGCTCGCTCAAAGTGCTATAACTTTGTACATAGTAGAATAATCGAAAAACTATTTCAATGGTGTATTCTAGACTTTGGGGATGCCAGAAATGCAAAAATCTTCGAAAAAGGTACAGCCTGCCCTTAAAATCTGTGTAACAAATGTGCGGCGTAAATAATTCGTGGATCGAAAAACCCTTTCACCCACATATACTAGATACTTATAGCTTTTATATAATGTCACCATAATAATTATCATCAATTTAAAAAAAAAATGACTGCACTGCAAAATATGTGAAGTTCATATAACAATATTTATAATTAGAATAAAATTTTACACTATATTTCGACAAATATTTTGACATTTCGTTATTTGCGTACATTTTACAATTCATATTTTTATTATGTTGAAGCTGTCTTTATTTTAGAATTAATCTTCCTGCATTGTGCGTTTCGAATCGTATTCTACGTCCGATCTTCATAAAAAATTCTCTACCAAAATTCCGAACCGAGAAGATTGAGTTGGCACACCGAGTGCCTATCCTCCGGAGTCTGGGATGGTTCTGTATACGGATGGTTCCTACAATAAGGTGACAGCCGGCGCGTGAATCTATTCTACGAACCCCTCTTTGGAGGATAGTATAGCGCTTGGAAGATTCTGCTCGGTTTTCCAGGCAGAAATTTTGGCAATATTAGCATGCACACAAACCCTGTTAAATATGAAGTATGTTTATCAGAATAACTTCATATGCTCTGATAGTCAAGCGGCTATTAAAGCTCTAGATTCAAAGAGCTTTAAATCTAGGCTGGTCCTTGAAATCAGTTTATATCTCAACAAATTGGACTCAAACAACTTCCTTGAAATTTTATGGGTACCGGGTCAGAGCGGGATGGTAGGAAATGAGTCGGCAGACGAACTTGCTGGCAGGAGGGCCAATAACTCTTTTTTTTACCAGAACCTGCATGTGGTATCAGTTCGTGTAAGCAAACGAAAAAGTTCTTACCCCGGCTGTGTAAGGCTACTGCGGACTCCCTCCTCTATCTAGATAGATACAGAATCGGCTTGGCAATTGGCACGATTACAGGTCATATTCTCTTGAACAGCCATCTTTTCAAAATTAAGCTGTCAGACTCTGCAATTTGTAGGGGCTGCGGGCTCCAGGATGAAACCGGATTTCACGTTATTTGTGAATGCCCTAATTTATACAATATAAGACAGAGTTACTGATGGCTTATGGTTCATTAACTGTCAGGAAGCACGCGAACTTAAGATTAATACGATTCCGGCAATCTTAGCTAGGATGAAATCTAACCCAAGAGTGACGGTGTAGAATCAGAAATGATGAATGGGTTTAGCTAGTATTGTAGGTATGGCTGTTATATCACCAATTAATTAATGGATATTGATAATAGGTTTGGTATGCATAATTCAAAAACCAAATTTTTGAGATAGTCAGTTTCGGTTGTGAGCCGACGAGATACAAGTACGTCTGTCAAAATAAAAACCATTTAATTTATAGTTAATGCCTTTAGTTCTGCTGATGTTAAAGAGTAGTTAAAATTAAAGAGTGATTAAAAGGATTAAAAAGGATTTAAAAATCATTTCCATATTATCACAAAACTATTATGAAAGTAAATAAATTCGAGTCAAACGCGATATTATCTCAAACACAATAAGACTGTATGTATGCGCATTTATACATGAAGTACCTTCGGTATAAACGGGTGCCGAAAATATATGAACTGATAACCAGTTATAAAGCTAGAGATGATATGTTATCAGCTGTAGTAATGATTGTACCATCCTTTCATCAATTAAAAAACAAACAAATTATTTCTGGTGATAACTGATTGATAAAGATCAACCCGAAACAGAGAGTGATTGATAGAATATAAGATGAGACGACTGTTTGACGAACACCGAGTAAGAATATTGATTTTATTTCTACTTAAATCAATTCAATTTATTTAATTAATTTAATCATTTTTAGATAAATAAAGATAAAAGCAAAAAATCAGGCGAGAATAAAGTATTCGATCTTGGTAAGTGGAATATTTGATTTAATAAATATTTTACCAGTTTTGAATGCGGCTAACTTATTAACATTGGCGTGCGGTCATCTCCGTAAGGGGTGTAGGAAAAAAATGTAAAAAGTTGCTTGACTTGGTAAAAATACAAACATTATATATTTTGGAAAAGTTGAAATTTATCTAAGAAAAATAAAAAATTCGTGAAATTAGAATATCGGACATCGCGACATTTGATCCAGATTTCCCGATAAATTTCTTCGGATCCTAAAAAATGTAATAATGCAGGAAGTATATAAATTAGTTGAGGAAAAATACAAAAATATCAAAACTAAACTTTTCGTACAAAAGCGCTACACAAGCTTGGAAACTTTCAGAAAGCTTTATATTCCCAACCCTGCTTTTTTCTTGTTAAAATCTTTTTTCTATCCAGATAACGATCCTTTAACGAAATTTTAAATTTCCCCAAAAAAAGCTCCAAGCATCTCAAAACCTCATTGAAAGCTTAAAATTAAAATGTAATATTGAATTTTCGCAGAAAGCTTATCCAAACTATTAAAAGCGCAACGACAGCTCTTCGAACTAAATTTTTTACTTTTAAAAATCCATTTCTATCTAGATAACGGCCAACGAAATTTTAACTTTTTGCAAAATATAGCCTTAAGAATCTCGAATACTCATCGAAAGCTTAGAATTAAAATTTCATTTTATGTAAATTGGAATCTAATTTTTATTCGATTCATTAAATTTAGGTAAAATATTAAATTTGAGCTAGAATCTTTCCCAATCCATTGTAAGTTCAAAGAAAGCTTTACGTTTCGAACTAAATGTTTTACGTTAAACGTCTATCCAGATATCGGTCTTTTCACGAAATTTAAAAAGTTCCAAAAAAAATGTGTCTAATATTTTATCGAAGTTGAATAGAAATTGAAATTTCTGGACATTCGGTACAAATATCTTCGAAATTTGTCTGATATATTAGTGAAGCTGAACAGAAATTGAAATTTCTGGACGCTCGGCACAAATTTCAAAAAAAAATTTGTCTAATATCTTGTCGAAGTTGAACAGAAATTGAAAATCCTGGACACTGGGTACAAATTTCTTCGAAATTTGTCTAATGTTTCGCCAAATACAAAAATTGAAATTTCCGACATTCTAATATTTTACTGAAGCTGTACAAAAATGGAAATTTCTGGACTTTCGGTACAAATTTTGAAGAAATTTGTCTAATATTTTCTTAGAATTTTCATGGGAAATTTGTTTTAACAAGTTTTCTAATCTAATGATGGGAAATCATTTCTAAGTAATTTCCGGAGAGATTTTATTAAGAAAATTTTTTCGCTAAAAAATCGAAGAAAAAAATTCTTACGACCCTATAGCGGATTTACAGCCTACAGTTCTAGGTTACAGGCCTTAATTTTAAGATTTTAGTCTTGAATGAATGAAAAACCTACCGATAACCGAATGAAAATGTAAAAGCAACAGGTTCCTTTTTGAGAAATATTAGAAAAGCTACGAAAAGTCAAGAAATCCGAAAAGTTTGAAAATATTCTAGAAAAATTCAGTTAAAGTTTAAAAAAAGAGGATAAAATTGATGATAAAATGGGAAGAACTCGAAAAGACGGGGAATAATAGGAAAACAGACAGGGAAAGGTGAAACCTTTCAAAATATTTGGAAAAATAGACAAAAAGTCCGAGAAAATGAATGTAAATGTTGGTAAAAGTCCAGCTACTTCACAAGAATTTCGAATGAACAGAAGTAAGCTCGAAAAAAAACTAATAAAAATGGTGGAATGTTAGGAACAGTCTAGAAAATTATAAAAAGTCAACGGGAAAGTGAGGAAAATTTTAAAAGGTTAGTTTTTATTTTAGACTTGAGTGGCAGAATGAATTATTCCGATATTATATTTTTGTTCCACTTATTTCAAGAAGTTTTGAGATAATATTTTATTTATTATTTATTTATTATTATTTCGTATCACGGACGTGACATGCGGGATGCGGGAGTGTTGCCTGTAGTCTGAATACTAAAATTATAAGGATAGATGGTCGAAATCAGTCCCTGAAACCCTGAAAACGGAAGGGAAAATTCCGGAAAATAGGTGAAAGAAAATTAGTAAATTCCAGACAAAGTTTCGACAATTTGACAAAAAAGTCAAAGATAATTTCGGAAAAAGTTTGGAAAATTCGGATAAAGAAATTTAGTTAGTAAAAATCGGCCAATTTTGGGTCGAACAAACAAAAATGTTGATATTTTTTAAAAATTCTTATAAAATCATGAACGAACTTTTATTGATTTTTTACAAATCGATTTTTGACGGAATTTTAACGATAAAAGATAAATTTATGGTATAGATACGCCACCCCTAAGTTATGCTATATTTAAATTCAATTCCAAATTACGAAATTTTCAATTTTCCGGAATAGTGTGGACCATTTCATTGATAAGTGACCGGTTTTTTGTATCTACCCCTCACTGTATCCTTAGGTTTAGTTTTATATAATCAGATTATCCTATTCCTTTATAGTATTTCCCGGAAATTTAAGTTTTTCAGAATAACTAGGACACAATAACTATTTGAAACTTTGTCATTTCTCGAAATAAGAGTTCCGAAATTGGGCACAGACATTCTTAAAGGATCCCCGATTTTGAGTAACTAATGACTTAATTCGAAATGCTGTGTTATTTCAATGTGCCAAGTACCCATTTTTGGGCCGATGAACCTTAGGTTTTGGTCGACATATCTGTGGCTCCGAGCATTAACCGCTTAAGTGGACTTAAGACGAAATTGAGTTATGAACACCATCGTTTTCTCCATGTACGATTGCGTATACCCACAAAAATTCTCAACCGAATTCTTTAATTTGACCAAGATATAGCTATTTGAAGAGCTAAACCGCGTAAGTTCATGTATCGGAACAAATTTATAAAACTTTAAATCGCTCTCCTGAAAAATTGCAAAAAACGACTTAAGCGGTTAATGCTTGGAGCCACAGATATATCGGGCTAAATATACCCTATCTCCCTCTCAGCACAAATTCCTAAATGATATAACACATTTTAAGTGTTGCACCGCAAGGATATAGCAACACTTGTTTTTAGCTCTTAAGGAGGAGGAGGAGTCCAGAGACATACCGATGTCCGTAGCGACATAGCGTAACACCTACAATTTTTATGCATTTTTCTGAGATATGTATATTATCGAGTTTTGTGAGATTTCCGGATTTTTCTCAAAATTTCTCACTCTTTCTCCACATTATTACTTTAATCTGTCATTTCTCGACTATTTCTAGACGATTTCTTCACGACTATTTCTAGACGTTTCTAATTTTTTCGCGGTATTTTGCCAACATTTCCGACTCCTCAAAAAAATTTCCCGGACTTGTCCATCATTTCCCGGTTTTTTCAACATTTCCCACTTCTTCTCGACATTTTTCTGATTTTTCAGGAGCTTCCGCCGAGGATTGCCCATATTTTTATTTCAGTAATATTGACGCCCTCTTTCCGATTGCTATATGATTTTTGGGGCTTTCAATGCTAAGCGTACTTACTTAAAACTTTTACAACATCTTGGTTACTCCAATGGCTTGATTTATTATTACTCTACTATTATACTTAAGCGAAATAAAAGTAGGCCTAATTCTTGTCATTAAAATTAATAAATTTCTATTCCCAGCGTTAACTATAAACTTTATTAATATGGAGGCTTCTTCTGATTGGCCATCTTGCGTCCACCATCTTAAAAATCAGGAAATTATTTCAGGATACTTAAACCTTATTTTCGTTACAGATTACGATAAGAAAAGTGTCCACAATGTGTCTGAATGGTGGGCGCCAATCACTATCTTAGTCATACTACTTCTTGGATACATAACCGAGCGGCAATTATACAATCTTCCGAATGCACTAACTGCTGCCGATGAAGAATCAAATTTCGGATCATTCATATCGGAACGAGCTTGGAACGATTTACGAATTTTAAATAATTTCGGTCCACGACCGGTTGGCAGCTACGAAAACGATGTGTTGGCTGTCGATTTTTTAAAACGTGAAATTTCGTACATTCAACAACTAGCCAATAAAAATCAACGAATCTATGCGGACGTTCAGCTGGCAACCGGTTCATTTTGGGCCGCGTCAAAATGGCATGGGATGACAACGGTTTATCGGAATATACCGAATGTTATCGTTAAATTGATGGGCCGGGAACCGGATGATAATGCGATTCTGTTAAATTGTCATTTCGATTCGGTACACGGTAGCCCAGGTGCTAGTGATGATGCAGCTAATTGTTGCGTTATGCTAGAGATTTTACGGGTTCTATCGAAACAGAATGAAGTACCCCGACATTCTATTGTATTTTTATTTAACGGAGCGGAAGAGATTGTACTTCAAGGGGCCCATGGATTCATTACTCAACATAAATGGGCGAAAACCGTTAAGGGTAAATATTTAAATATTAGTTGGGGAAGTCTCCGCTGCATACTACTTATTTTGGACTTAAAAACTAAGTAATAACGAGATTTTAATGAAATTTTATCACTTTTCAGCCTTTCTCAACTTAGAATCCGCCGGATCAAATGGTAAGGAAATGCTATTCCAATCGTCAGCGAATCATGGATGGTTAATCGAGGTATAATTATAAATATTTAATAGCGACTTTAAAGTAATATGTTCCCTCTTTAAGAAATACCAAGCTGTTCCGCATCCCCATGGACAAGTAGTTGCCGAAGACATCTACGAATCCGGATTGATACCGTCCATAACCGATTATTCTATATTTCAAGAATTCGGTAAGCTACCCGGTATGGATTTCGCTCACACAATGAATGGTTACCGATACCATACCAAGTATGATAGCATCGATTATCTATCGATGGAATGTCTCCAGCGAACCGGTGATAATATATTGAAGCTGGTTCGAGTCTTAATCGAATCGGATGAAATAAAGGATCCGGAGAAGTATGCAAATGGGTCACGGATTTATTTTGATATATTAGGTTTAGTGTTCGTATCATACAGTCGAGAATTCGGATTTTTCTGGAATGTATTCGTTTGTGTAGTATCGTTATTTGTTCCGGTACATTTTTTAAGCTACGCTACGAAAGGTTAGTTTAAACTTCAGGGTAGTTATTAATTCATGGTTAAGAATTGTAATAGCTTTAAGTTCTCTATTAATGAATTGTAAGCTGCTTTTAAGCGGCTGTGTAATCCCAAGTCTATCTATCATTGGGACTTCGCAACATTGTATTTAAAAAGCATGTACAAGGAGCATGCAGTTGTTGACCTATTCTACTGGTTATAAAAGAGAAATATAGGGAGCTCAAGCATGCTGCAACTAGTCTGGGGCTCAAAGTAAAGAATATTAGAGTGGCACGAATAGCAGTGGCTACGTAATGGCTACGTATCATTCTCTGATTTTTAACGAATTTTTCTGACTGTTCTGATATTTTCTAAAGTTCTAAAGTCATTTTTCTGACTATACTCCACCTTTTATAAGTTTTCCCTACTTTGCCTGACTTTCTATCCTTTCTTGATTTTTCCTAAGTTTTCCTTAGCTTTCCCAAAGTTATCCTGAGAGGCGTATGTGACTGTTCACGACTTTCCCAATTTTAAAATGACTTTGTCTCACTTTGCACGTCTTTTCCCGAATTTATCTGACATTTTCTAATTTTGATTGACTTCGAATTTCTCTTTCTCTTTTCTTTTCATAACTTTTTCGATTTTCCTCAATGTTTCAAACGTTTATGCACTTCTCCCCGATAAATCCCTTCTCGATTTTTTCCGAATTTTTTTAATTTTGGCCAACGCTCCTGGAGCTCAATTGAAAGCCACAAAGTTAATGTTAATGTTTTCCGATCAGAAAATAATTTTAGAACTGAACTGAACTGAAGATCTGAAAGGAGTAAACATATAGATGCTATGGTCTTCTATGAGCTGCATAATTCGCAGTCAACATCTCCAGCCTAATTAGATTAATAAAGTTCCTGTCTATGCTATACAGAACACGCCACGAAGGATCATCTATATTAATTGTAGGCAAAGATTCATCATTGAGAAAAGAAACAGTACCAAGCTAAAGGAATGTCATAGTTATCCCTCTCAGATAATCCGCTAAGCCTTGCTTTACTCACTAAATTCAATAGTCTCACACTAAACGCTTGACCATCCCTTAAATTTCTATCGATTTAGCTTCTCAATTTATTTTAAATCTTAACTTCTAGGGATTCACAGCTGGCGAATCATCAAAGAGTTGCTATTAGGATTCTTAATAAATCTCCTATCTATCGGTTTCGGTTTATCTGCCTCAATTTTAATAGCCAATGAATTGGACTGGTCGGATAATTCAATGTCATGGTAAGTCCCGTATTCCGTAAGTTCGAATTTTAATAAATCCCAAAACATTCCCTAGGTACCATCATACATCTATAGCGATCCCCTTATACAGTATCCCGATAATATTCATTCAAAGTATGGGACATTGTCTGTTGGAACGATTCCGGAAGACCCCATTAAGTCTTGGGCTACGAGTACAGGCACGATTGATTGGAACGAACTTATTTTGGGTAGCGATAACGTTGGGTGTTACGTTTACTGGATTTAGAGCTGGTTACATATTTATGATCCCGCTACTACTATCAGCTATATCGAATGGGATTATCGGGCTGTTGGGATTACAGAATTCAAGTAAGAGGATTGAATATCAGATAACTAATATCTAATTAATTTTCTTTTGGTTGTATTTAGTTAAAACTTGGTTGTACGTTCATTGCTTCGTTCATTCCCTAACAGTTTTATGGGCTACGAATTTTTATCATGTAACGATGGCTGTATTTATAGCTACATCCGGACGTTCCGGTGGTGATAAGAACCCTGATTTAATTGTTGGAATTTTGGGTTGTACTTTAACATTTTTTATTACTAGTTTTTGGGTGAGTGTTTCCCCGGGAGATCGTTTATTAATTTTCAATGGTTGACTTCTAATTTTATCGAATTTTAACGATTTCTTTTAGACTCCTCTGGTAGCCCTACTTAACCGAAAGAAAAATTACTTTGTCGCATTGATCGCAATATTTGTTGTCACCCGAGTTTATTTTATTCAAATTTCACACATCGGATTTCCATACCGGGGCGATAAGAGTCCGAATCCGACACCCCAACGTCACCAGATAACGGTAAAACACAGAGTTTTTATTTAAAGAACCGCAATCCTTAAAATCCCCTTTCAGCATACAATCCGAACGTTATACGATATAAACGGAAAAGAACGATATACCGATTCGGGTTATTGGATGCGAGATCTAGATCGGAATGCTGAGAAAACGATTGAAAGTTTATCGGCACCGGACAATCCGGTTCGGGCGGAAAATAATCCATTATGTGGTAAGGAGTTATTCTGCGGAGTACCGTATTACACGAGCGGACAATTTCGGAATAAGTAAAATAGATCGTTCTCTTTAAAATCAGTTATTTCTTAAGAACCTTTTTTCAGCTGGTTCTGGTTACCAGGACCTCTACCATTTATTCGTGAAGAAGCGAGAATAAAATTAACCGAACGGTACCAGGACAACCGAATGGTTCATCTAAATTTCACTGTAACCGGAAATTATCTATTCGCCATTGAATTGGGTATGAAAAATGATGTTGAATTAGTTGGATGGGATATAACGGATACAGTTCCTAAACCATATACCCTATACGATCGCGAGGGATACTTCATAGAAGTAACAAGTGGTCTGAATGCGTTGCCTATGAATTTTACGCTTCAGTTGAAGACAGTCCGTACCGATTATGATGGACCGCTGTTGGATGTATCAATTGTAACATATCATCGAGAGTATCACAAGGAGCATACATCAGCCTTTGCCCAATTATTGGCTAAAGTACCGAATTGGGCTTTTGCTGTTCCCGCTGTCGCATCTCTCCAAACATGGATATTTTAGTTAATTAGTTAATTTAAGTTCAGTTAATACAGGCTGTAATATGTAAGCTTTTTCTCGTATTTGCATCTCCTACCTCATGTTTGTCTCATGTTTGCCTCATTTTTCTTATTTTTCCTGACCTACTACCAATCACCGACTATTAATGACTTTTTTGCTTTTCAACGAGTTTTCTGATGTTTTTTGTACATTTCTCCGACCATGTTTCTCTTTTTATGATGTTTCCCCACTTCAATCGTGATCTTCTCGCGACTTTACTCCATTTTCACTAGTTTTTCCCAACTGTTCCTGATTTTTTTTCTAATCTTTCACAATTTTCCGAGTATTAAAACGACGTTGACTCACTTTGTAAGACTTCTTCCCAGCTTTACCAGACATTTCCTGATTTCAATCGATTTTCTGGAATTTTCCCGTGTTGTCCCATCTTTTTTTGTCATCAATTGTCTTAACCTTTTCTCGACTGTACCGGAATTTTCCGAACTTTTTCTGATGTTTTTCCCATCTTTGCACAACTTTTCTGACTGTCTGAAGTTAGAAAAGGTTGGGAAGCTAATAAGTTGTTACGAGAATTCAATAAAAGTCTGAAAAATCAACTGAATTTGTGGCGCCAGCCTGGCTCAGGCGGCGTTACACCTAAACTAAATTCAATATTTTATTTATTAAGAGAAAGGCGTTTATTAAAGATACTTGATAATTG
>JANTOP010024671.1:0-27748 GCA_027564815.1 Symmerus nobilis | reverse complement strand
AAGTATTTACTTGTGCTCCGCTATCATGTCCACTTGGAATTTCTCATGGGAGAAAAATCGTGTAGAACGGTGTAATTAGTTAACAGGTTCATGGAAAATTTGTGTTTTAAATTTAAAACCCCAAAAATTCAATTAGTCGAAAAATTCAATAAAAATCTAATCAATTCCAAAAAGTTCGGAAAATTTTTAAAACCAGTTTCCGCGAAATATGAACCAAAAATTTAAATAAAAAATTACCGGTAAACAGTAGTTTCTAATTTTTACAAATTTTTCGTACTGTGATGAAATTTTCCGAATTTCTAGAAATTTCACCATTTGTATGGTTTTTTGCAAACTTTTTATAAAATTTAAGAAATTTGTCGGATTTTTAAAAAATTCATTACAAATTTCCAAATAAACCAAATTAAAAATAAATAAATAAAATTAAAATTACAATTAATATCTGATTGTTTTAAAATCTAAAGCTAAGTTCACATTTTCAAAATATTTTTCCAAATTTGTTTAAGAAATATTTGTCTGGTTTGATCTATTTGGCAAAGCTTCTTGCTCCGTCGTTCATACGGCAGCAAAAATTTGCCGAAAAGCTGTATGCTCCAAACCATAGCCATTCGTAGTAAATATATTATCTCCTAGTTCACACGAGGGCAAATATTTGTCAGCAAGTAATGGTCGAGCAAATAGGTTCAAACAGATGTTTTATTTTCACTATTATATTCATTATTATATTTTATTAAAGAATTTATTATTGTTATTTCTAAAGAGTTTTCCTATTTTTATTAACTTATTTTTATAAATAAATTTTTCATTAAATATTTCAATTTAAGTTATGGAAATTCATGAATTCTCTAAGTTCCAATTTATTTATTTAGGACCCCCAGAAGATCGCAAGAAAAATTATTTTTAACCCAATTCCTAAAATCGCTAATCCTTTTAGTAAATTAGAAAATAAATTTCAATTCATGTTATCATATTATTAAATTGCCATTATTTCCTAGATATTAAATTTAATCTATTAAATATTTTACATTTCATAATGCTTCATATTCGAATTATTGTCTGGAGACGGTTAACAGAAAATTATATATTTTTTCTTGAATTGAATCGTTCGTGAGGCCGTATAAACATATGTGATTGTGACAGGGAAAAGGGCCCTTATCTTCACCGAGGTCAAAACCGAGTTAATAATTTTTCCCGTTTCTAGATAAACAAATTAACAAAACGCACTTTGTCCTGCTCAAAAATTGCAAAAATTGACTTAGTTATGAATATTTGAATATTTAAAAGAAAAACATGTAGTTTTGAGTTATAGCCGTTAAAAGTTTGACAATTTTTAAGTAGATATATGAGAAGAGGTCTTGAAAATGCATTTTTTTTATATTTCTAGGCTTCAAATCACTCTGAAACCACTTGCGATCGTAAGATAAAATACCAGAGTAGGGTTACCAACGTTAATCTAAAAACACATACTTTGGACCCAAACTCACATTTTTGCCTCTCCTGAAAAAAGTGGTCGGTGAAGATAAGGGCCCTTTTCCCTGTCACCAACACATATATATACAGATAATTAATCTATTTAAATTACAATTACAATTAAGCTTCCCTCTTAACTGGAATTCCCTGAAGTTACATGGATAAATATTTAATTATCTAACATCAGTACCTCTACCGAATATGTAATTAAAGCTACAATTAAAGAAATTACGTAATGTATGAGGATGAGGTTGATGACATTCATTGATTTAATACAAAAAAATAATAGCCTACGGCACATGAATTATAAATCTCTTTTCTAAATTAAATTGTTATCATTTCGTTGTTTGTTTTCCGTTGTTTTCTAATAAAAAAAAATAAATATATCGATAAGATGAACCATTACGCATATACTTGCGTACTCGTTATTTGATAAGAATCGCTTTTGAATTGAATTTGAAGAGGATTTTGTTTTTTTACATCACTCAATTGCCTAATTATGATAAATTAAAAAGATCTTACGTCCGTATAAAACGGTTTTTATTTTTAATTATGTAATTAATTAAGTATTGTTTTTGTTAATAACAAATAAATTCAGTTAGTAGTTGATATGAATATAGATATATATACTATATATCTATATACTCCGTAACGGCAACGTACGATCATTGTATAGGTTAAAAGCAAAATTAAGGTAAATTAATTTCTTTTTTGAAAAATTGAATTAATAGATTTTTTGAAATGTAAAAAATGACTCAAGCTTCCGTTCAAAATATGTATAATTCCCGAGATAATTCCTTGTTATTTCTTGAATTCGACTTAAGGGTCGATGGTTCATTTTGAAAAGTATCCTTATATCAGACGTCTCGACAAAAAAAAATTTTTTTTAACCAGAAAATAAATTACAATTTATTTAGCCTAGTTTTGGTTTTAACCGCCCCAATTACACAATGTTAATGTTAAATAACAGATGTGCTGTATTATTTGTTTTATTTTAAACAGAAAATATATTTTTTTTTTCAAATTATAAAATTTCAATAGATAAATTCAAGAATTTATATTAGAATAGTTAATGCGTGAATTAAAAATGAGATAAAATCGTCATTTAATTGTCATATAAAAGGAACCTATACATGTACTTGAATCGATACTAATTAAAGTGATATAATTGCGTCAGAATTTCATATATTCGTAGTCATAATAAACACTTAAGGAATTTCGAGAGTTTTTAAAATTTTTCGAATTTTCTTGGTCCAAAAATGTTTAATATAATTAATTATACAAAATACATTTTATTATTTCATCCGAGAAGAAATATCTTGTTGTCTTTTTATATCTTTGCAAATGGAACAAATGACCCCTATGGGATTAGAGTTAATTTACCAGGAAGTACATACTCAAGCGATATCCTTTATTTATATTGTTTAATTTACTCGATGCATAACGATCAAAGAAAGCAAAGTCAAACTCCTTATTCGAATTATATTATATTTCAATTAAAAGTAATGATTATTTATAAATGTAGTAGTAGCCTACCGGTCGTTTGTTCCTTGATGCTAGTGACCTTTATACGTTTCCTTCCATTCATGAGGAAATAATACCTGTAAATTGGTCCGACTAATAATAAAAAATAAATGTATTTCCAGATAATTCCTTGTTTATCTTAATTACAAATCGACATGCTAAATAATTAATTGTAAAGGATTTTAAAGAAATTTTCATGTTGTTAGAAAATTATTAGTTAGATTAGCTAACAAACAGGCAATGGTTTTTAAATAATTTATTTTCTAGGCATCTAATTTAATTCGATATCTACCATCCTGTTTGAATATAAACAGTTTTTAATGAATGAAATTATATGTTTCGACACCCTAAAATAATCGTAGCATAATTACATAGAACGGTCGGTTATTAGAAACAGAAGAATTCTGTAAATAGAAAATCTCCTATCTATCTTATCTTTAATTTCCCGTTCTTTATACAAATAATAAATTACAGATATTCAAAATATGGCTTGCTTAAGGTGGAATAACCACCCTCAAATATTTAAAAACAAATCGATATTCGGTCTTCTACTGATTTTAGTAGGGAAATTTTCTGCTATTCAATATACATTTTCTTTCCAACTGAATTACAGTAAATTGAAAGATAGCTAGCTAGTTATCCTAAAACTCTCAGAATATTGAAAACAATTCAATTGAAATATAAGCATACATTAATAAAATATCCCATCAAAATAAAAATATCCCTTAAACCTAAAAATATTGATAAATAACTGGCGATTGAAATAACCTAAGAAATCTCCTGGATTTCTGGAAAGAAAATATTAATTATACATAGAAAGGTCACAAAAGGTTCATTATGGTTCAATTTTGGATGAAAAAGAATAAAAGAAACATTTTCTTGGGTACATTCCCAAGAAGTTGCCTCCTTCCTTGATGGAAAATAAAATTTCAACAATCGGGAAAAAATTAATAAATATCGGAACAATTTACAACCAAAATCAGAAAATTTCATGAAACTAATAGAAAAATTTCAAAATATTTTAAAAATAAAAAAAAACAGGGGTATTTCTAGAAAATAGGAACATATTTTGAATTCCAAAAATTTCAAGAAAATTTGAACATTTATCGAATATCTGTAAATTTGATAACAATTGAAAAATTAATACTTTTTAAGTTTTCCGAATTGCCAGATTCTCAGATTTCGAAAATTTTCCGAGAATATGTAATTAAAACTATCGGTTAGGGGACAGGAAAAGGTAAGTATTTAAATCTCAAAGGAAGTCGGGTCGGAAAATATTAAGAAACATATCCTATAGAAAGGTGGTAAATCACGAAAAATTAAAAGTTTACGAAAACGATAGTTAATATTGGTAGTCATCAGAAAATATTGGAATAAAATAAGGAGGAGCTAGGAGGAATTCAGAAAAGATTTCGGGAAGTATCGGAAAAAAGTGGAGCAAAAACAAAAAAAAAATTGGAAAAATATTCGTATTTTACAAGCCTTTCTAAACATTTTCTTCGTGAGAAAAAATCAACCATTTTGAGAATTTGGATTTGATAAAAAAAAATCGGCGGCCTTTTAAAGAATTTTCCTGTAAATTTATATTTCCCAAAAATGTTCTTACGGATCCGGAAAATAACTCGATATTAAACTTAAGGAAAGGAGGAAATTGCTCCCTTATTTTTCCCTTTGCCCGAAATATTAATCCCCTGATTTTATAGGGGTTGATATAAAAAACACCGTTGAAAGGGTTATTTTCAGAAGACGCGCAGCATTTACATATTTTAAAATTTCGTAATGGATTCCAATTGGGGATGATTTCGGTTATCTACAATATCAATACCCTAAAATCAGGAGGTTTCCTCCTAACTAAAATTCCGGTAAAAATCAAGTTGTCAAAAATCCAATAAATTCGCCAAATTTTCGTGTCGAATTTTCTAAAAATTTTTAATCCAATGACTTCAAAATATTTCCAAAAGAGATTTTGGTCTTATCACAGCTAATATATTTCAAGCCCGGCCAAAAATCGAATTGTACGAAATTAAAAAAAAATCGAAAGGCCGCAAACCTAATTATGATAAATGTTTCTGGTTCGATTTCGAGAATAGTTAAATTTTAAATAAAGATCTGATATAATTTGTGAGAAATATCTTCTGCCATGACTGTCTTGAGAATTTATTGATGGGATAAGGAATTACGGCAGCTATTTCTAGAGTAGTTTTTATGGATATAAAGGAATTAATGTTTACGAAATATTTTACAGGAATACCCATTCTACATATTTTTTTAAAGGAATATCTGCCTTGGATCAGTATAAAATGAAGTATTTTTTGATTTGTAAACATTTATTGAAGTGGTAAATTTCAGTCTATTGAAAAATTCCTTTCCAATAAATTACTCTTCATATTTAGAATGTTATTGATAGGAAAACATTTATTTAACCAGGGAGTGATCTGATCGGTTACGGGAAAACGGTTACGGGTGATTTTTTGTCAAATATTTAGTAAATAGTATATCGGATAAATCTCGAATAAATGATGAAGAATTCATGGATTTAAAATCTAATATTGAAAATATTTGGTATTCGCTATCAAAAAAGGGTATACCTTATAACCCCAATAATCAAAATTTGTTTACAATTAAAGATGGACAATTTGAAGAACCGAAGTCTCGATTTAAATACACTAAATTGCGATATCCAGAGCACTCGCTGATTTTAGAGACTTGTGCAAATATAAATTAAGTCAGTATTTTTAACGTTTTTATTTAAATTAATGGTACAAGAATAGGGCGTAATTTGTTTGGTCAATACACCTTCTTTTTTGGTAAGTGATTCACCAAAATTTAATTTGGGAAAATTATTAAAATCATGGTGGTAATAGGAGAATAATTGAAGCTCAATCGATATAAGATTGAGATGTCGAACAGATAGATAATAATCTAATATTAAGAATTTGGTCAATTGTTAAGCTAAGTACAAACATGGGCAAATATTTTTCGAAAAAATAGGAAATATTTGGGAACATATTTGTTGTTACGTGGGCACGGCAAATATTTGTTAAATTGCTTAACAAATTTGTGCTAAAATATTTGCCGACGTATTTGTCAAATATTTGCCACGTGTGAACGACACATATTGAAATCCAATAAAGTGGTTCTGTTTGTTTGCTCGTGTTTGCTCCTACGAGCAAAGAAAAATCATATGAGAGCAAATCGGCAAATAATTTATGCTAGGTGTCGGAGTTTCACTTCAAAATTTTATTATTAAATTCTCCCCTTGTAATTATTTAACATACGTATAGTTGCGGTCAATGTTACTATGTAATGCACTTATGATAATGGCCTATTTAACCTTTGGTTTCTCTTCAATTAATACTTTATTTTTCTGGATACAATTTATTACTTAATATAATATTCCATGAAAAACATTACTGTTACAATTTCTACTTGAATTAATAATAATTTCCTCGTTTTTTTTTTTGTCTCATTTTTAGATTACAGCCAAAACCAGTGACGAAAACATCTTTAAGTGCCATTTAAGATATTATCTATTTACGTAGAGTAACAAATAAATAAATTTCAAAAAATGGCTTTCGCTGGGCTAAAGAAACAAATAAATAAAGCGAATCAGGTAAGTCTTCTCTTACATTTAAATTTTTTATGCTAATTCGTCCTTTTTTTTGCGCCAGAAAAAATAAATCCTGGAAGCCAGACTGAATATTCTCATTAATAAATATTTAGAAATTATTATTGACATAATTGGATTATGGATTTAGCGGTGGTATATAGCATGTCTACTTTATGTCCTGTATTTTTTACTTTCATTGTTCTTTATAGATTTTAATCTGTGTGAAGGTTACGGCGGTATACTCCTCTTATATAATAATTCCCATTACAACTTGATAATTCTCTTAATATCGCCCATTGAATTTTAATCTCTGGTGAATTACGAGAACCGCCTCCTCCATTATCGAATCTATTGTAGAATAAAAACTTTATTAAATATTTAATGTTTTATTATTATACTTATCCATCGATTTGCACGGTATTTTTTACACCATTTCCATTTTACATGGTTTTGAAATTAACGGACTTTCAAAAAAAAACTGGTGAATTGGTTTGGAACGTATAATGCATATATTTCTATTATTTCTATAAAAATAATTTCGATTTTTTCGAATCCATAAAAAAATTTCAGTATTTCAATTAGATTTTTTTTTAATTCCTAGCAGCTTCGAATTTTGAAAAATAATTTAAGAATTAACTTTATAATTTAACGAAATAGAATTATGATTAAAATTTTTCTCACATTAATTTACCGTGCATGAAGTTATACGTGAGCATTTACCTTAAAACAACTGACTTTCTTTCATATTAAATACATTTTCATTGGTGTATTTCAATTTAATTTCAATTTACTCTAAAGTCATTATTAATTAAAATATTGAAGTTACGTTGTAACTTTACGTGGGTGGTAATGAAACACAATAGCATCAGTTATTTATTTTCTTCAAGACAATTATAAATTCTTCTCAGAACCATTAATTTTCTCTCAATTTTCATTTTCTTAGTACGAGTTCTATATATAATTTCATACAATTATTCCAAACCCCTGATATCCAAAACCCTAAACTTTAATTATCTGGGATAATAATGGTACATGCAGTACTTATCTTACGAGTACAAATGGTATATCGTCCGATCAAAAAATACTGTAACATTTTTGAAATCTAGCAAATGAATTCTGCTAAAACCTTGCAAATAATCGTAACAACCTGATAACTACGGTATTTTATGAAAGGAAGTAAGAAGATACGTATCGTACGTATACTTATTTTTATTAGATATTAACAAAAGTGCATATTTTTTATCATTTCTCTAGTAGATCCTCCATAAACAACAAAATTAGAACGTAACGAAACCTTGACCCAATTTTCGTTGTATGCATAAAATTTATTTCATTAAAATATTTTTTCCATCGAAATGTATGAAAAGTATTTTTCTTCCAACACAATGGATCAAATATCATATCTAATATACGAGAAAATATCTTCGCTCGATAATAAATATAACTTTTTTATTACTGTTTTGACATATATATATTATTATACAAATTAGTAACGTAATCCTAATCATATCGTGTATATCCGATATCATTATTATGGCAGTTCATTCTTGGAACTTTATGGAACTTATTGACCCAGAGTTCCCGTTCCGGTCAAAATATTACCAACAAATATAATATTCTTCTTTCATTTTAATTGACTTTAGCCATCCTGGATATATTTTCACACTTTTTTCAATCAAAAAAGTAAGAACCCCTAAATTTTTCATTTACACATAAAATCTCATCAGAATTAATTCAAGAAAAATTTCAAATTTAAATTAAATGAGGAACTTTACTTAGATATGATATAGTAGAACAGTAGCGTGCAGACTAATGCGCAGACGGAGCAGAGCATGCCTGAAATATGATTCAATTTCTCGTAAGTATTGATTGAAGGAAGTTAAGTTGAAAATCATCCAGAAACTGACTTATTGAAATTTTTCAAGATTTTAAATTTTCTCGAGATTTGTTGATTTTCTCGAAATTTCCCGAAATTTCCTTAATTTTTATATAAACTTTTAACGTTCCGAATGTTTTAGTTCCCAAAATTATCTAAATCTATGTAAAGCTTTCTTTGAGCTTTCAAATTTTTCAAAAGCTTTTTAAGGAAAATTTCAAATTCGATATAAAATTCAGTAAAATCGGATGAAAAGTAAATTCCAAACAAGTAAAATAAAATTGGTATTAAAAGCTCTCAGTGAACTTAGAGGATCGTCAATGAAGCCGCTTTGAATAGATATGAAATATCGCTGCAGTAAAATAATTTGGCAGAAAAATATGTTACAAAACATATAAAATTAAATTCCCAACCTAAGCTTTCTCTTAGCTTTTCCGATTTTGAAGAGTTTTTAGAGGCACATTTCCGACTTGATTAAATTTTCAGTAATCCAATAAAAAGTAGGATGCAAGTAAATAAAAAATAAATTTGTATCAAAAGCTTTCAATGAACTTTGGTTACTTTAATTGAGCTTCTTAGAGAAAATTCGAAATTTCGTTGAAGTCAAATATTTGGTAGAAAAAGAGATTTCAATACGTATATAATTACATCTGACGCTTAAAGCTTTCTTTGAGCTTTCAAATTCTTCAAAAGTTTTTTGGGAAAACTCTAAATTTTAATTCAATTTAATATTCGGATAAAAAACAGATCTCAAACTGAATAAAATAAAGATTAAATTAAAAGCTTTTATCAAACTTTGAGGTCATCAATAAAGATTTTTTTTTCAAAAGTTAAAATTTCGTTACGGAAAAATTATTTGGATAAAAAAATATCTCAAACTGAAAGATTTATTTAAGCTTTTGTAATAAAAACTTCAGATTTAATTAGAATTTAATTAATCAAATAAAAAGAGTGAATCTCCCGTTGTAATTTTCTTTAATTTACGAACTGAATTTTCTTCCAGACTTGGAAAATGTAATGAAGCAGTATTGTTCCCTAATCATCAGATAAATTAATTGATATATCAAAATTAAAAAATAATCAACCCCCGAATTTTGGTAATGGTTGAAGTGGGGTGTCGGTATTCAAAAGATCAACTTTTCCGAAATTGATTATAATTTCCCGGGCAATTTAAAATTTTCAAATTTTACTTACAGCGGATTTATGGGATGGTTTAATAGAGGAAATGATTATTTATTTTCGGGACCATTTCATTACATTAATTAGGTCCTCGTAGGTAAACTTTCTGTAGACAGCGTCCTAGCCATTGGAAGTGCATTTAAAAGTACGAAACAAAATGCAATTAAAAAATAAAGGTGGTAAGTTCTTCAAAATTGTGCATACCTTATGGAGATATTAACCGCACGCCACTGATATAGAATAATCATTGTTTAAAATTCAATTACTAATTAGTATTCGAAACGGTAGCCAGATTATAATACAAAGAGTATACTTATTTTATGTAAATTAGAATAAAGTGTTTTTGAAAGGGCGGTATAAAATAGTCTTATAGAATCAACAATAAATCCTCACTATTTTTGTTTTTTCGGGATGAAAATGAAATCAGTTTAAAGCCTTCATTAAAATCATTGAACATTTTCAGAAAATATTTGAAGTTCTCGTAAACTAAACTATTTCCCTTTTAGCTTGCATATTATATTGGTTGCATTTATATATTTAAACCAAATAATGAGTTCGGTTGGTTTGGTTTAAAATTACACATAACTTTAGTATATGCGGTGTAGATTGTAGAACATCAAATATTATCTAGGTCACCAGGGTTATAAATGGTGCACTATACATACATACTATTCTACTATGATTCTGTACACAAAATATGTGTAAATAGATTTTCTTCAGGGAGTGGGATAAATATTTTTGTATATTTATTTAATGGAAGTATATTTGGAAAAGTTGTTGGTCGAACAATATCATAGTAGCAAGTAGAAAATTTAATAAATTAATAACTAAACTTAAATAAGGAATTTGAATAACACAGATAGGAACGGAGAAATTTTTGATTCAAACAATTATTCACAATAAAATATATTGGGACTTAAACAAAAAGAATTTCCAAATAGAAATTAAAAAAAAAATCTTGATATAAATAAAATCAATCAGAAATTCCATACAAAAAATTACTTCGAATATTTAATTTCCTTTCAAAAATATGTATTTTTTAAAAAATCTCAAATCTTTGTTTAAAGAAATACCATAAAAAATGTTCTATCGTTTTCATCTAACATCTGAGTTTTCTTTCTGTTTTATCATCTTACGCTCACAAGTTTTCACGGTGTCCAAAGACTTTTGACCAGCAGTGTATATTTATATAAATATTTGGATGGAAAATAGGTGTCCATACTAGAGATGCAAGGTTTAGTTACTTTTCGGATCCGAGTACTCGGATCCGTTTAACTATAAGTACTCGCTCGTTACATAGTATTAGGTATCGGTACCTATATGCACCGTTGCTACTTTATTCTACATGTCAATTTACACACGGTATTTTATATCGGTAGATAGAGTACTCGAATATGTGACCTTGGTATTATCATGTTAGTACATTTTATTTGGTGCCGAGAACTCAGATATATAGAAAAAATAAACAACTGTTTATGGACGCGAAGCTATTTTATTCTTACATGTGTATATACTTGTAGTATAATTTTTTATTTGTGTAAAATAAAGAATCGTTTATATACTTCGCTTCGTATCCATAAAGTAAAATACATAAAATCAATAAAAAACAAAAATATGGGTGATGGGAAAATATGAAAGCTAAACCAACAAAATAGAGTAGAATAAAAGTTTCTAGAAATGAATACTCGTTACTTTCGGATCCTAAAAGTAACGAGTATAATGTACCTAGTACTCGAATCTTTTGCATCTCTAGTCCATACGAATAAAATCATCTCCCAAATCCAAAGAATTCTTTATGCTTTTGAGCTTTTGTTAAGCTTTTGTTGGAAAGTTTCGGATTTGATAAAAATTAAATTATTTTTATAAAATTAGATTTCAGAACGTTTAAAATTTTATACAACACTTAAAGCTTTCGCTAAGCTCTTTAGTATATACGAAGCTTTTGTCGTAACATTTTAAGTTTGGTTGTATTAGTTAAATTATTTGGATGGAAAGTAGGTTTCTATACGAATAAAATTGCATCCGAAAGTTGAAGGTGTCTTTAATCGTTGAAAGCTTTTGTAGAGCTTTTGTCGGAATGTTTCAGATATGATCAAAATTTAATTATTCGGATCAGAATTAAATTTCAAAGGGTATAAAATTTAATTCAATGCTTAAAGCTTCTCTACAGATTTTAAATTTATTCAGAGCTTCTGTACAAAAGTTCTGGATTTCATGTAAATCAAATAAATTGAATTAGAAATGAATAAAATTAGTCGTCCCAACATAAAGCTTTCATAGAGTGAGTGAGCGGGTTAGAAAGATAGCTGATATTAACAGAACACGGTGAGGCATATTTTGCATGAATATTGGCATATGAAAAAGCTATATACTCGTATTGTATGTGAACTTATTGCGGGCCAGGAGATTTAAATCGGGCCTAGGGCATTTGAAATTGAATCAAGATGTTGTAGAGGTGATCCGAATGTGAATGTTAACAGCATTTCTGCCACCCCTTTAATTGCCCTAACTATAATTTCATATGTAATATCTGAGCAGCCTATATGTCAGTGATGGCGAACCTACGACCCATGGGTCAGACACGGACCCACTTAGGATTTTTAAATGACCCACGCGTTGATTTTTATGATTTATAACATAAAAGAAAGAGCAGACAATCAAAAATATTAAAAAATAATGTATATGTACAGTAATGGTCATAGAAAAGGACGTCATTGAAATTTAAAACTGTCTGAAAAAAGCTTTAAGGGTGTTTCAAAAGCTCATCTTAAATTTTAATCATCTTAAAATATTAATAAAGCCGGAATGGAATTGAATTTTTATTCCAAAAATTAAATTTAAATGAATTCTGAAATTTTTGTTTAAAATCAAAAGCGTTAAGAAAGCTTTAAATTTCGGTTTTACAGTTATATGTTTTAAAATTTATTTTCTATCGCAATAATTTAATGTCATTGAAATTTAAAATTGTCTGAAATGAATTTATAAGAAACTTCCAAAAGCTCATCCAAAGCTTTTAATTAAAATATTATTTTATTCCCTATTAAATCTATTTTATCTCCTGAGAAATAAATTTCAGTGAAATTGGAAACTTTCGTTAAAAAGCTTTGTGGTAAATTAAAATCTCCAAGAAAGCTTTCCATTTCAGATTTAAATAAATACGTTTTGAAATCGATTTTCTATTTCAATAATTTGATGTTAACGAAATCTCAAATTTTCTGATAAAAGCTCTACAGAATTTTAAAGTGCTTATCGGGGGCTTTTAATTAAAATGCCATTTTTTTTTTTGCCCCGAACCAATCTTTCATTAACTTAGTTAAATTTAAGTGAAATGTAAAATTTTCGGGAAAAAGCTCTGTGGGAAATTTATAATTCTAATAAAGCTTTACATTTGAGATTTAAATTCATTCATTTTCCCGCCTATTCTATAATTTTCCCGATTTTTCGGAATTTTAACAATTTTTCCCCGACCTTTTCTCTAAATTGTACCGAATTTTGGCTGTAAAAAAGCCTAAACTATCAAAGATTGTCAGCAAATCGGAAATGTAATAGGATAAAGTAATAAACGTCTAGAAATAGTCGGTGAAAAGACAGATTAATGTAATAAAGTGGAGAATGAGTCAGAAAAAATTCTGAGAAAATCAGGAAAATCTTGCAAAATTAGTTCCGATTTTCCAGAAAACTTGTGAAACATAGTTCAGTATAAATCAGGAAAAGTTATTCAAAATTCACTACATTTAAATGAAAAACGAAATTTTTGCCAAAAGCTTTATCAAACCATTGTAAGCTCATGTTTCGAACTTAATTTTGTTCTTTTCAAAATCTATTTTCTATCCAGATAGCGGTTCTTTTACGAAATTTCAAATTGTCCCAAAATTAAGCTTCAAAAAGCTTGAAAGCTCTTAGAAAGTTTAAAATTAAATGTCATTTTATATAATTCTATCTAAGCTCTAAAAAATCTACTATACGAGCTGCCAATTGCTTATCTTTGACATTTTTCTAAAGAATGTTAGGCAATTTATGGGATGAAGGCTATAACATTTTGTTAAGGGGCCATAAATTTCGGCATACCTTATGAAGAAGATTCTAAGCTTTCTAATTTCAAGTTAGGATAATCTTTACTTACAGCCATCTATGTTATACTTAGATCTATGGTAAACCGTAATATACCAACAAACAATCCGATCAGGAAAGCAAATTTCTGAATACCTTCATTTTGTTCGGTCAATAAAATAATTTCCTTATTCTTATCTGCTTCGAATTTAATTTGGCAGTATGAGAAAGGATGCTTAGGTTATAAATGGATGTATAGTATAATTTTACTATAGATATCGACTCAATTCCTTGGTATTTATACTATCAATTTTCCCGATAGAACAGGAAATATTATTTTCTTTTACGATACGGGTAGGGAAATTTATATCGCTGATATTTATTGAAAATGTATATTTTATGTTCGTACTCGATAACTTCCTGTTATATTAGTTTTATGTAGTTAGCTTAGTTGCTATTTTCAGGATCATTATTAAAAGACACAAAGTATTTAAGGATTATAATTTCTTGTATATTTTCTATAGAACGAATGTTTTTTTTTAATATCTAGGAGATTAATTGATTTTTTTCCTCGAGTATTTGGACATATTGTCTAGCAGAAAATATAATTCGATTTATATTAAAACTTATTTTTCATATCTATTTTCATTTGCAGTATGTTACAGAAAAGATGGGTGGTGCCGAAGGCACCAAGTTGGACATCGATTATATGGATATGGGAAGAGTAAGTTTTCTTTTTGAAATTGTTTTCTCTGCGAAATCATAAATTATTTTTTAAACTAATTTTATAAATAGAAAACTGATGTAACGGTAGAACTAGTTGAAGAATTGCAGTTGAAAACGAAAGAATTCCTACAACCGAATCCAACAGCCCGCGCAAAAATGGCAGCGGTTAAAGGAATCTCAAAATTATCTGGTCAAGCGAAAAGTAATACCTATCCACAGCCGGAAGGACTATTGGCTGATTGTATGCTATTGTATGGCAAGAAATTGGGCGAGAATAGTATTTTCGGTGGGTTAAATTAAATCATTCTAATTAATTTGAATTAATAATTAATTACATTTAACTTTTAGCGGATGCTTTAATTGAAATGGGTGAATCGCTTCGACAGATGGCCGATGTTAAATATTCATTGGATGATAATATTAAACAGAATTTCTTGGAACCGTTACATCAATTACAGACGAAGGATTTGAAGGAAGTGATGGTAGGACATCGTTTAAAATTATATTCTAGTTAATAATAACTAATTAGACATAATATTATGTTTTTAGCATCACCGTAAGAAACTGGAAGGTCGTAGACTTGATTATGATTGTAAGAGGCGAAGACAGGCTAAAGGTAATATTGTCATATTATATCTACATTTCGTTGAATTAATAGAATATAAATAGATTTCAATTAAAAAAAAATATTTTTGATTGACCCAATTTATTAATTTCAAAAAAAAATGTTTAAACAATTTTTTGCAAAAAACAAATATCAATATTTCGTTTTTTTAATTATAAATAAAAATTTCTATGCCTCAAGGAAGCCACAATCAGGGTAATATTAATTTTTTCTTCTAATTAATAATTGATTTATTATTGACCTTATATAAATACAGTTCGATTAATTTTCTGACTTTCATTTTAAAGGGGGTTTTAACACAAATTGTAATTTAATACCAAATTTGTGTCATAACCCTCCGTATGATATATTTTATATTAATTAAATTAACCATCCCATCTATAATTAGATATTTTGCAACAACAAAACATATATTTTTCGTCCATCTTACTTACAATTTAATATATTTGAATTGTTCAGATAGTAAAAAATTTTCATTGCATCCCTTTTGAATACAGTGGTACCCATTCGGCAGTATGTGATAAGTTCCCAAAGTCAACGTCTCTATATTTAGGTTTCTTAATAGTTAGATTATCCTACATTTTTCAAAATTAAAATTTGCATTGTAGAACATCAATATCAATTAAATGTACTTATCACCTCCTGCATCGTGGGTACTGATATAATATAGAATTCGTAAATTATTTGTTTAGAATCTTTTAGCCATGATTTTTAACTTAGAATTAAATTTTACTAAAAGACGATTTATATTTCAAATTAATCGTTTCTTTAGCAGAAGCTTCTTTAATTAATTCCGGATATAATATAGTATAAAGAAAGTTGTTTGCTAACATCGTTCAAAGCTTCGCTAATATAGATAATTCAATTTGTTGTTAATAATCTACTTGTATTAATAATAAATCAATTTTATTAACATAAATATCTTAACATATCCTCTCTAAAATGTCCCTATACTTAATCCTAGCCATACGAATTTTTACTGTAATCCTCATATTTGTTTTTTGATTTTATATATAATTTATTTGGAGGAATCTCTGCTTAATTTCAACAGGTAATTTCTTATATTATTTAATCTTGTTATTCACTTACAAGTATCCGTATTACGAATATTAGTATACTCGTGTATATTCAGGAAATTTCTAGATCTATAATTAATGACACAATTAATTAAAATGAATGACATTTTCTGATATTCGTGAATTTTTGTTAAATAATTAAATGTCCGATTGATAGAACTACTTCTCATAAACTACTGAACCGAATTAGATCAAATTGAAAACAAAATAATCCTTGAAGTCTTTGGAATGTTCTTTGAAATTTGGCACATCCGTAGCATTCCCTGAAATCTTGGACCCAGATTTTATTCCCCCTGCCCGGGAGGCGCCTTTTAAACTACGATTTTTTGGGTTTTGAAACACGCAGATGTCGAGTAGGAATGGGTTTATTGAGCCGAAGATAGTATTTCCTGAAAGTTCGATCTGTGTGCTATCCGATTCAAAGAACAAGTACTGGAATTTCTTTCCCCTTCCCCTTGTACGAAATAGATTTCCCCGGTTCTGCTTGTAATTATTTGAATTTTGATAGAGAAGGAGGAACTGTAAATCCGGAACCGATGCGAATACAGGATATATCATACAACCAATCAAAAGATTATTTCAGGTTATCCCTTGATATTAGTCCTTTGGGAGAAATAGGTTTTCTGGGACGATCTTTAGATATTTACGAAAATAAGAAATTCATCAACTTCGAAATATGAAAGAAGTTAGATATCCAGATGATATTCTAGATAATTAAAGATCCAATATTTATCTATCATTGAAAATTAGTTTCGACCTGATTCCTTGGGAATTTTCCGAGATATCGATTTTAAGGTGGACCATTACATTCAAACTAACTTTTTACATTTTAGTCTATAGATTCTGAACGGGAAGGTTTAGGGAGCAACTGAATGGACAATTTTTCTCCACATTGAGTCTGTTATCATGAGCTAGATGGCGAATCCTCAAATCCAGAAAGAGTTTTTTTTTTTTGGATTTTTGGAACTTTTTTTTTCCAGATCTCACCTTCTGCACTAGATAGAGCAAAGCGGTTTTCGGCAAAGTGGGCAGATATGTTTTAGAAGATATTCATCCTTTACAGAGTTCCGATATTCCTATTATTAACGGAGCTGTAGTTTGAATGTAAGGGTCCACCTTAAAATCGATATCTTAGAAAATTCACAAGCAATACGGTTGAAATATTTTTATCAGATAGAAAAAGGATGTGTCCTTATGTGTCCAAAATCTAGTCTCGATATCTGGTTCGCTTCCGATGATATTAGATCGGGAATTTGGTAGATTTTAAATTTTGGTTGACTTCTAAGTATCTGTCCAGAAAACCTATTTCTCCCAAAGGACTAATATCCCAAAGTAGTCTGAAATTATTCCCAAAGAACTTATCTTTTAACTGGTTGTAAGAATAATCCTGAATTACTATCCGTTCCGAATATACAGGTCCTCGTTTCAGGTCGAAATTCGTAAATTATCATGCAGAGGTAGGGGAATCTATTTTTTTTTCAAGGGGAAGGGGAGAGAAATTTAAAACATTTCTATATTTCACAGGATAGTATAAGGATGTATCTTACAGGAAATCTCCATTTGGGTTCGATTAATCTACTCCTTCCTCGACTTCCGAGCCTCCAAAACCTTCCATGACCACTTTGACCACTTTTCTTCTCGTTGTCAACTATTGTAGAAAAATTAATTTTGTGTTTCAAAATATTTTGATCAATCCAAAAATCGTAGTTGATACTTAAAGATGCGTAAACTGTATGGCACACGAAGGGCTAACATTAGCTCGTTTTTTTACATATATGGCTCCGAATCGATTCAAAATTTTAGAAAATTGTCTATTCAAAATTTACAATAGTATTGTAAATTCCATTCAATTAAATGCTCCTTGCGTTGGGTTCGATACTTCTTCTTTGATCCTTAAATTAAAAATACAACCGTTAAAATTCTTATTTTAGAACAGATCTTTAAACTCTATTTAAGAATTCTTATAGAAATATTATCCAAATTATTTTCTGGAATTTTTCTTTAAGAGGTCTATTTTGAAAGGTCAGTTTTTTTCCTGATATTGATCGGTAGCTTTGTTAGGCTATCATATAATATTCTTAAATTTAATTCAGTAAGCTATATATACCTGCTAAGCTACATCATTTACGAGGCTAGCTTACTATAGTTAATAATGCAATGAGGACTACCCTTACGACTACCAAGAAAGTCATACTGATAACCCTTCTATATCAGACCATCTAGGATGGGACTCCGGCCATATTGATTAATGGAAATATTGGATCCATAATCATCGTTAGAAAGACATGACTGTCGAGTCTGATATTTAATATGAATGTTGATAATATCATAACTTTAGCTAATAAGTCCGTTTCCCAAATTTCAAGGAATATTTATGAATTCGTAGAATTTTCGTGTTTGCATGATTCGATTTTCAACGTAAATTTTAACAATTTTTATATGGAAATTGCGGAATATTTCCGTAATATTTGTGAAATTTTTGGATTTGTATAAAAGGGAATTAAACTCTTCCGAAGAGAATTGTCCTTTTTTTAATTATTTACGTTTACGTGCATTTGCTATCTTATTTATATGATAAATATGAACTTAAATTAATATTTTTTTAATTTAAACGCCCTACATTAGTATCTAGTGCTATAAATTATTTTAAAAATTCATTGGACCATTAGTTTTTACTTCACGTAACTGTATTGATTTACACTTACAGCATTATAAGTAACAATTAAATCTAATTTTGAACGGTAATAGTAAGAACGATATTAATTTTGTATTATTTTAATAACCTGTAATAAGCGATTAGATAAAGTAAAAGTGGCTTCTTATATAATATAAGTAGTATCTTTGAAATGAGAGGTCATTTAGGAACGACCAACATCCGCTACTATTCTCTACTAGAAGTAGATTTAAAATCGTATTTTTTTAATAAATTTATTTTAATTTCATCTATTTTTCTTTTATTTATTTTTTGGTTTAATTTTTGTGGCATCTCCAACAAATGAATCCAAAACAAATCCAACCAAATCCATCAAATTTTTGATTTTCTGGCGATTTTATTTCGATGTTGTCTTAACATCATTTTACAAATTTACAATTTAATTATTTTTGGTATTAAAAAAAACGGGTTTGTTTCCAAATAATAAATTATGGAAATAAAAAAAATGATAAAACCAAAAAAGGCTCACATATTACAGACGAGGAAATTCGTGGAGCTGAGGAAAAGTTTGCTGAATCCCTACATTTAGCTCAAGTGGGAATGTTTAATTTACTAGAGAACGATGTAAGTATTTCATTGATTTATTATCGCTTCCAACTATTTATTGATATGAAATTAAAAATCGTTTTTACAGGTAGAGCAAGTATCTCAATTGACAACTTTCTCGGAAGCACTCCTCGAATATCATCAACAATGCGCTGAGGTATTAAAAGTACTTGTTGAAACATTACAGATGAAGTGAGTTTTTTTTTGGCCTAAAAAATTTAAATTTTAATTTAATAATAATTTCTTATACAATTTTTAGACGGGAAGAGGCAGCGATGCGTCCAAAAGGTGAATTTGTGCCAAAAACGTTGGCCGATTTAAATATTGAAGGTCTATCTGGTTCAGATGGGGCCATGAATGGTGCGAATATTTTTTCATCATCTACAAATAATAGTTCGTCAAATTTTAATCGTACAAAGCACAATAGTTCCCATCGCCATCAAAATAATTTAATTATGTACGGGTCCCAACAAAATCTGTCCCGTCCAAATAACCATACAAATACAAGTAGTAGTAATGGTGGTAATTTTGCCCGTAACCGAATCTACGGTTCCCAACAAAGTCTATCAACAAATGGTAGCAATCGAAGTAGTAGTGCAGCAAGTATATTTGCTAGTAATCATTTTTCTAATAAAACAACAATATTGAATAGTTTTAGTAATACTAGTAGTAATAATAGTAACAATAATAATAATAATAATAATAGGACAACGAAAAATAATAATAAGAGTAATAGTAATAATAATAATAACAGTGATCATTTAACAAATTCGGCTGATGTATGGTTAGATGCATGGAATGCACCTGAACCAGTTACAACAAGAGCTTCTTCACAAACAAACTATTCCTCATCATATACTACAAGCAGTAGTAGTAATAACAATAAAGGTGCTTATAATTATAATTTTAATAGTAATTCCGTGTTGATCAACAATGACCCATGGACAGGTGATTGTTTTTTCTTTATTATTTATTACATTTTAATTTATGTATGTATAATTTTCAAAATATAATTATTAATTACAATTAAGTTAACATCATATATAAATGGGATCTATTTTACTATTTATTTAATATATTATTTTAAATTTATTTATTTATTGGTGATGGTTATAATATATTTGTATATTTAAATTAGATTTAAGTTATTTATTCCATTTATTTTAATTTTATTTAATTATAAGTTTTCACACAGTGAGTTAGTTTTCTCTTACTGTCACATCTAATATCCAAAAATGTAAATTTTCTTTCATTTGTATCAAAGTGGAAAATCTAAATAAGTCCCTAGTCAAGTACCTCCTGGCCATAAACACATTATTAAATAAGATTTTGGTATACGGTCTATGTACTGATCCAACGACGAAATATAAATACCTTGATATAGATCACCGAAGGACGAAAAAATCAATGAATATAGGCTTTTAAATATATGAGCAGCCCTTTACATGATACAAAACCGCCCAAATACAAATCTGCTTCGTAAGACGGAGACGAAAACTTAACTTAACTTAATCGAATTCCTCCGGTACGTCCTAGAGAACTAAGATTTGGAACACGAATCTTTTTATCTATCAAAATTTAGATGGGTGCGAAGACACAAATAGACAACCGTTCACCATCGATCAATATATTTCGTAAAACAGATCCGATTTAATAGGATAATTAGCCCTAATATTACACATGGAAATATACGATGATGATACTTAAGAAATGATTACTTATCGCTAAAATTGATAATTATTATGTTTTTTTAAATATAGTAGACTGATAATAATTACATTAATTTAAAGCCATTTAGTCATTTAAGACTTTAATATATTTTATTATGTATATAACTTAAATATCTAATTAAATAATTTGTAAATTAATTAAATTAAATATAAAATGGAATGTTATAAAATAAATCATTCATACGCGATGGTGATGGGATCTGTTTATGCTTTTAATATTAATATTATATTAATATATTTAAATATTGAATTAAAACTTTCTCACCTTACATAATTCAATATTAACTTTATTTCTTTCAATGTTTTACTCAATTTCATTTTTATTTAAATTGAAAAAGAAAAGGAAGAAAACGGTCAAGTTCATTGTACAATAAATGTCCTATTTAATTGTGGTCACTTCTCTTATATAAAAACAATGTTTCTTTTGGCAATGTGAAAAATATGATCCATGATCCTAACAAAAGGTATCCCTTACCTTATCCTTCCAAACGCTTTTTCTTGTCTACCAATTTTCTGAAGTTTTCTTCTTTTTCTTTTTTATTGTAAATAGTAGATAATTACTACTATTTTTTTTTTTAAAGTCGATTTATAAATACCAAAAAAAATTTTTAGTAACGAAACCTTCTCATCTGGAATTGGATAATGGTCAAGTGCAGCAAGCACGTTCGACCAATGGTAAAAATTTACTAATTTTCATTTTTAGTTCCTTCTTCATCTTACTATTTTAATCAACAATTTCGCATGAAATAATGTAAATTAATATAATTACTGTGCATAGAGTTTATTGGGATCGATTGCATGTTCTTTGGTTCTCTATATTAAGTATTTAAATTCATCCCTATATTTATCAATGCCATTTGTTTTGTAGAATTGGATACTAATTAATCCTGATTATTTTACTTAAATTTGAAATATTTAAGCTAATTCTTCTAAAAGCTTGATAAATTATAGCATGACACTACTTAAGAATTTTAAGATTCTTCAACCAGATTAGAATTATTTATACTCGAAGTTTTTAAGTTAGCAATTATTGAAATTTTTTTTTTTACAATTTATCGAAAATCGTCAAGACTTTAATACTAAAAGATGCTTAATAAAACTTATTAAAAACCAAAATTGACGCTAATTTCGATGAAATTTAGTATTGGGGTTCTTTGCAGTGGCGTGCAGCCAATATCTCCATTATAATTATACGCGTATGGTTTATTCCAGAGAACATTGCTATTACTAGAGTGCATTCCGAATATTTTTTTATTCGGAAAAAATGTAAGAACGAAGTTGCTTTGACAGTTAGGTAAAAATACAAATATTAATTATATTTGGGAAAAGTTGAAATTTATCTAAAAAAAAATTAAAAAATTTGTAAAGCTTTGCTTCGGGAAATTTGAATATTTTACATCGCGACATTTGATCCGCATTTCCCGATAATTTTTTTCGGATAAAAAAAATGTAATGATGCAGAAAGTTTATAAATTAGTTAAGGAAAATATCAAAACTAAATTTTCCGAACGAAAGCTCTACAAAAACATAAAAGCTTTATTTTCCAATCCCTATTTTCTACATTTTAAAATCTATTTTCCATCTAAATAACGATTCTTTAACGAAAATTCAAATTTTCTCAAAATAAAGTTCCAAAAATCAGGAAAGCTCATTGAAAGCTTAAAATAGAAATGTAATTTTATTTTATTTGTAATCCAATCTGATTTATTAATTTTTTACAACTTAATTTTTTACATTTTAAAATATATTTTCTAGCCAAATATCGGTTCTTTTATTTATATATATAAACGAATTTTAAAATTTTCCAAAATTTAATTCTTCAAAAATCTCGAAAGCTCATGGAAAGTTTAAAATTAAAATGTTACTTCATATTATTTGGAACCTAATTTCTATTCAATTCATTAAATTTAAATGAAATATAAAATTTTCGCTAAAAGCTCTCTCAATCCATTGTAAGCTCGAAGAAGCTTTAATTTCGAACTTAATTTTTAACTTTTTAAAATAGATTTTTTTTATCTAGATAACGGTCTTTAAACGAAATTTCTACTTTTTCCAAAATAAAGCTTTAAACAACTCAGAGCTCCTTGAAACCTTATAATTAAAATATAATTTTATATAATTTGCAATTTAATTTGTATTCCTTTCATTAAAGTTAGATGAAATATGAAATATGAAATTTTCGCTAAAAGCTTTCTCAATCCATTGTAAGCTCAAGGAAAGCTTTAAGTTTCGAACTTAATTTTTTACGTTCTAAAATATATTTTCTATCCAGATATTGATTTCACGTAACGTCCAATTTTCCAAGAAAAATGCTTCAAAAATCTCGAAAGCTCATGAAAGTTAATTGCTTTCAATTAAATTCACTAAAGATTTCGTTGAGATTTTAATTTTCCACGGAGCTTTTAAATGAAAGTTTCCGATTTCATTTAAATTTACAATTTTAAATTTCAATGACGTTAAATTATTGCGATAGAAAATAGATGTTAAAATTTTTGTAGCAATTAAAAATTGGTTACGATTTTATCGATATTTCAGGTGTGCTCTGCGCCATCTGCGCATTAGACTGCACGCCACTAAAAATTTTAAAAATGGCCCCTAGACTGTCTTAACTGTCTTATAGACTGCATTTCAGTTAATGATTTATTTCTATATAGTTAATATTTAAGGCATGCAATTTAACACACATCTGTTAAAAATTCGTCCATTAGATTAAATTTAAATTTAATTAATTCCGAAAATAAAATATTCTGAACAGATTTGGCTTTAAAATATATAAGATTGAAGAATGCTTGGGAATGATTAGACTAATTTATAATTGAATAATTAATTCTTTAAATGTGTGATTTAATTGTTAACATAATTTTAAGCATTTTACTTATAGATCGGATAAGAAAATGTATGTGAATATTTTTAATGTTTACAGTATTTCAATTAATTTATGCTTTTATTCAAAATTAATTTATATTTTAAATTCAAAATTTAATTAAATATATTTTTAAATGTTAATAATAATTTAGCATCGCCATTACCATCCCCAATGCGATCGCCAGCTAAAACGCCAATGGTACAACAACGTCCAACCGGTCCATGTTGCACAGCTCTATATGATTTTGAGCCAGAGAATCCCGGTGAACTTGGTTTTAAGGTAAAATTAATACATCGATTATTCAAAATCAAGTAATAAAAATTTTTTATTTTCATTTTTTTTGTAGGAAAACGATGTTATCCAATTATTAAATAAAATCGATGAGAATTGGTATGAAGGTAGCGTGAATGGTCGAACGGGATACTTTCCCCAAACATACGTGCAAATTATGAATCCTCTACCGTAAATCTAACGGCAAACCACGGGGATGATAAAATTTTAAAATTAATAATTTTTTAGTCAGGCTAGTTGATATTTTATTTTTAAATTTTCAAATTAAAATTACATCACTTCAAATGAATGCTTTAATTTAATAAATCGGTCCTGACTGTAAATTTTAATTTATTTAATTTAATTTATTTAAGAACGGAAAGACAGAGAAAAGCAGTAGAGTGAATGGGGAAATTCCCATAAAGAATGTATATACTCTTAACATTCATTGTGTTCGAGAAGGAAAAAACTGAAATTTTAATTAATTGAAAATACAGTTTTCTTCTCGAACCCAAATTTCAAGAATTTATTTTTTTACAACATTTATTTTCTTCAAATTACAATTTATTTTTGATTCAATTTAAATTTTTCTTTGAAAATGAATAACTAAGAAACAAATATATTAACTATATATCACGAAAGGTAATAAAAAAAATAGCGATTAAATCAATAGAATCAACTTTATCAATTAGTTAAAAAGAAAATTGAGAGATTTAACAAAGAAATAAAAAATAAGCCAAAATTAAAATATATCAACAACACATTTCAAAATGTTACGTTTATTTTCTGTATTCTTTAATAATTTCAAAAGCAATATATAATTAATTTTAATTTTAGTTTTAATTCTAATTTTAAATTAACTCTACATTTATTGTTAAATAGAAAATATAATAAATATATTGTAATTAATTAAGGTCGTTTAATTTTAAGTTTTGTTTCGATTAAAATAAGTATAAATTGTATAAATACTAACATTTTAATTGTATTCCATATTGTATTATTAATATTATTTATTGTGATGTAATTTTTATTTTTTTATTAATTTAATAGAATTTTGCTGATAATTAAAAGTTTACCAGTAATTTTTAACCAAAATGTTCGTGGAATGTGATTAATTAAATTACATCACAATGAAAAGGCAATCGTTGGCCATATAAAAGAGAGCTAGGTGCTGTGAATAATAACATCGTGTTTGAGGCCATGTGGCTACTTCAAGGAGTGCCCAGTCAAAAGTTACCATATTTACATCATTTTGATTTTTTTTTTTTGTAAAACTTTAATTTTTACAAAAGAAATCAGTCCAAAAAGAGTTAAGCCTACTCAATTATTCAATATAAATATTTATTGGTAAAATTGGATATATTAATCTAATTAATATTCTTGATTTTATAATTCAACTTTTAATCTAAATGATGCCGACGGAGATAACTATTGCGGAATATATTTAGACATCTTAAAAATATATAAATTCTTTTCAATTACTAAACAATAATTATAATATATTTATATAATATACAGGCGGGCCGAATTGAATGTCATCATCTAAATTTACAGCAAAGTTAAGAACTTAATTTTACAGCAGTTCTTCACTATCTGAAAGTGACATATTCCATTAATTTGAAACGAATTCGATCACTGACTTCATCACTACGATCCCTTGGTGTTAGAACCAAGGATTCTTGCTTAGAATAATTCCCTAAATCTTTGGGTATTTAATTTGGAACACCCCAGCCAGTATATATTTATGTGAATTATTATATCTTTTTTTAAGTACAAAATACATCAATTACACAGAGATATATTATAAAGAGATAAATTGTATATAAAGATGTAGAATGGGCAAACAGCAGATAGAGCCAGAAAATATAAATATTAAAAGCTTTCCCAAAATAAATTATAATAATCTAATTACTAAAATTGTTATTGGTAGATAATAACTAAATACTTAATTTATATTGCAAAAAAAAAAAAAAACATTTCGGTAAGATAATTATTTAAAATGTCTTTAGATAGGGTCTCCAATTAAATTTTTTAATGTTCCATAAATTTATTGTTTAATGTTAAAAGTCCCTATCTTTACTAGAGTTTCGTCAATATTTTCCACTTGTAACTTCCAAATTAATAGAAATAATTTATATTACAATTGAGTTGAATCGGTACTTTTAGATAATTTTAATGAGATTTCCGAATTTCCCTAACCGAATCGATTGAAGAAAGAAAAGATATTAATTTTTAATCTAAATAGAAGTTCTGAAAATAGAGAAATGTCATGAAACAATTCAGTTTTTTCAAATGTTCAATTAATATTGTAAAATCATTTTAATTCGATTTAAATTAATTTCTTTAATTTAATGAATAATCCTAATATACTTACCTAATAAACATTTAATAATATGTAATTTATATTGAAATCTAATATTAATTATTCTAAAAATCCTATATATAATTTGTTTCATTCAAAATAAAAAAACCCGTTTTAAATGTATTTTTTCTAAAATATTTAAAAAAAAAAATTTCACTTTTCAACCATAATAAATTCTAAAATATTATCTAATTATTAAAAAAATATATAGATGTTGTATTTCGGAAATTATATACTAAAATCTATTTAACAATTAAAATTTTTAATCCTTGAAGAAGTTTTTTTTAATTGAATTGAAATATATTAAAAAAAATATATTAAAAAATTATACCGCCATATACCAAAGATGAATTAATTGAATTAGTTAACAAAACGAAACGAAAAATTTCAATTTAATTTTTTTTAATTGCATAATTAATATCTAATTTACCATCACAACAAAATGAATTAAAAATATAAACGGAAGAAATTTTTAATTATTTTAATTCGATTTTAAACATTTTTACCTTGAAATTATTGTTTTTATCTAAATTAAATGTTAATTATTCATTATAATAATTATGGAAAAATAAAGGACAATACATAGATTTAATAAAAAGAAAAATGCAAATGATAAGTAAATAACAAAACTCATTTTTAAAATAACATTCTATTTACATATTTATTATTAAATATTAAATGTAAAATTTATGTAAAAGAAAAAGAAAATACTTAAAAAAATGAAAAAATTCATCGTATTTTTTATTTTCAAAACAAAAAAATAATTAATTAAATTAAAAATAATCCCAAAATTGTAAATGTTAAATGAAAAATTACCGTTTAATAATTGTTAAATGCCATAACATAAAATATATTTAAATTTAAAATCAACCAATTAAATTCTATCTTTTAAAATATTAATTAATTGATTCTTTACTAATTATGATGCATAATTGATAATTCCCTTTTTAATATACAATTGATTTTAGGATCAATTACCTTCGTGTGTCTTGCTTCGAAAAAATTCGTCAGAAATCCGTTAATTAATTGAGAAAAAAAAGACAAAAGGATTAATTTTGAATTATAAATGCCATTTTAGAAATCAAGATAAAAAATTCTATATATATATTTTAAATTGATAAAAAA
>JANTOP010024660.1:0-12607 GCA_027564815.1 Symmerus nobilis | reverse complement strand
AATTTGTAACCATTTTTCGTCAATAAAGCTTCAAATTTCGGAAAAAAACCGCACGAACTTATTCAAACTCCTATTATTATTTCTTTTTTATATATTATTACCGAGAAAAAAACTACATTCGGTCGTTCGTTCAAACACACGTATCGATAACTGTGTAGTTGTAAATCGCAACGATTTTCGAATGGCATGATCAACTTGGAACGAAAAATTGCGCAGTCTAATATTAATAATACAGACACGTTCGAAAACTGTGCAGTAAAATCGTTACGGCTCTCCGGAACGCTTGTAGCGGGCTTTAACCTGCATGAATAGAACTTTAACATATATGAATTAAAAAATATATTTTAGTTGGACATGTCAATTTTGTTTATATATTTTATTGTAATATAAAACCATACGATTTCGAGACGTAACCCTGCTTTTTCTATATAATCTGAGTCTCGTTTAACCCGATTTATATACCGCGATATACTTATGAAACCATACTCCCACGTTATATAAAAGTTACCTATATTATTTTTTTCACTCTCATTAGCTTAATGTCAAATAAATTGAGTTATGAGAAAAAATAAAACCAAACACAAAATTATGTAAAAGATGCTATGTACACAAGCAAGTCTTGCGGTTATTTAAATCAAAACTACCAATTTTGCTTGAAGTTAATTTACTGTGTATTTTTATTTCTAATGTATGATTGTAAATATACATCATTTCGAAACAGAAATTCACCGTAATAATAGGTCGTAGATAGAAATTGAAAGTTAATAACACGAACTACTTTTTTGCATGAATGTATGTATGTATGAATATACTATGCTCCTGTGATCGGAATAATTACGGAAATATGACACATATTTGTATTCAAATTCATTCCCGTTAAATGAGATCGTTTTCAGAATAAAACACTACATTTAATAGCGTCTGTATACAGTTGGCTGGGAAAATTAGGGATGAGTAACTATCAACTCTCCTCCCTCGGTGCACCGAACTGAAAAGAAGTGCAAATCACTCTCAATATCTCAAAAACGGTATTTTTAAAGTATTCACAGTCGTTCCACGTCAAACTTACACCCTCTGGTACCGACCCCCTTTCGATTTTTATAAAAGTATCATTTGATAGGGTTGAAAAAATATTCGATCCGTATTTTTTTGTTTCGCCATCAGTTACGAATATAGTTATAATACCGTTCATTTGTTCACACAAGCAAATAGAATGAGCCGTTTAGGATTTGTTTTGGAACGAGACGTAAATCTTTATTTTAGCAAATATGCGACATTCTGGATTACCTCGCATTCGTACCTCTAAGTCGGATGGCAAAGGCAGAGCCCATTTATCAGGAGGAAGACTATGGCCTCAATCTTTTGGGATGCTAAGGGGATTTTTAATTTGTTATCTTCTAAATAATTCTATTGTGTCAAACCCAGATGACTATCAGAGCCAACTAAAAAACTAATAAAAAAGGGCCTAATAAATATGATTCATAACTACCATTTTTGGCAGCATTACTGGACCTGCAAATTATTCAACATATTTTATGTTGATTCTAATAATTTGGCGTCCTTCATTGAGAAAAATTTAGGGAAAAAATATATGTATTTCAATATATATAAATGGATCTGGCGAGACTTTAAACCACAAAGAATAGGTGTATATGTAGGTGAATATAGTAGTAGGTAACTATTGATTTTGGATAATTTATTGAATTATTCTTCATTTTCAGAGGGGTTTTATAAAATTTTGTATCCCTAATTAATTTTTTTTTAAAGGGATAGGTGTCTTAAAAAATGATGAGTCTCCAATATTTTTGTCAAAAAAGGGATGTTAAGAAATTTTGAGACACAAGATATCATCACATCACAAGGCATCATTTCACAGATATCAAGAAATTTGAAAATTAAAATATTTAAGACAAACTGCCTGTTTGTCATACTATTACGGCTGCGAAACTTGGATTGGCCACACTCTGCGACGATAGTTAGTGCATCACAAAATAAATTTAATACCCATTCAAAAATTGTTCAACGCTGGTTTTGTGTCTCATTTTTTCTCCAAATCGAAATCAGAATAAGTAAGTTGTACCATAAACCAAGTTATTGCATAGACGAACAATCTTATGTAATACATTCTACTTTTAGCAAGTTTTAAACATTGCCCGCCAAGAATATAAATCGAATATTAACACGTTATATACAGTCCGGGCCGATTTCGTCTAACACTGAGAAAAAATTTGCATTTATTAAAGGCCGTAATAACTCCAAAACCAATAAATATATCGCAGGGTAATTTTAATGACATATTAAATATATTTCTCCACATATATCTACAAGTTAAAATCAGAAATTCTCCAACTGATTTTCGTACATCAGTAAAATAAATAATGTATGATTCGAAAAATTAAAAAACATGGACAGTGGCTGCCAAACTTTTTTTATCAAATAAATTATTGTAGAGCTAAAGTTTTCAAAATAATTACACGATCGATTTATAATCAGAAGCAACCGAAAGGACCTGCTTTTTTAGCTAAATTTACATCTAAAATAACGTGAAAACGGGTGAACGGACTGTATAAGTAATGTGTTAACTTGTATAATAATTTATATTTTCTTCTTCAGTGCGATACGTTAAAGTTAAGCTATGCTTTCATTCAATGTTTGCCACCTTACCTTAAAAAATAAATATATTAGATCTCTGATTTCTGTCTTTGTCATAATTTTTAAGAATAAGGTGCTTTCCTCAAAATTTGTTTTTGTGACATATGTGTAGATGTGTCATGAAAAGTTCTCCCTCGACATTCGCTGATTTAACATTCGTGAATTTGATTATTCACGTGTATAGAATAAAATTTACAAATGAATGAAATATATTTCAGATCGAAAAAAGTACTTAATAGCTTCCAAAGTTCGATTTTAATTTTTTGGAAAGGAACCCCCGCGAATGTCAAGGGACCAAAGGACAATGGTCACAAGGGACTAGTCTTATTATCACTCAAATACTTAACGCGCATTTGATATAGTTAAGATTGTAAAAATGTAACATTGTAAATTGTTAAGATTGTAAGTTAAAATTGCAAAGATTTAAAATGAGCGGATCAAGAGCCGTTGGTTTAGATATACTAAACTTCTAAAGGGTCAAACTATGTATAAATGAAAAATACTATGCTAACCTATTGAGCAAACTAAACCAACAATTTTGTTTGGGAAACCTAGCCAAGTTTATCATAGAAAAAAATAATTTATCATTACAATAATGCACGTCTCCATACAAGTGTCAATGTCAAAAATTGCCGAATTGAAGTAGATTTACTATCTATTTATTCACACTTATTCACCTTATCCACTTATTCACATGATTATCATCTTTTACCATCACTCCTCGAGGGAGTATAGGCGCTTCCATATGGAAGTTTCGGTGACTTTATTATTCACATCACATGATTAGCTGTCTTTAATTTATTTCCAAAATTTAAAAAAATTCCTTGAGAACGAATTTCATCGAATGATGAACTGGAATCTGTGGTAAGCGGCTATTTCGAGGTCATTCAGAAATAGTACTTCCGAGATGGGATAAAGAGCCTGGAGCATCAGTGAACGAAATGTGTTGAGGTCTAGTTATATTATATTGAAAAATAAAAGTAACTCTATGCATAAAAATACAGCTTTTCAACATCGGGCCGCGAATTCTTCAAATGACCCCCGTAATTATTAAAATTTTTTTAACTTCAAAGAAATTGTATTGGTATTTGACTAAGCATCGTTCAGCTAAGCTTTGGTAGTAATTTTAATAAAATAACTCGATATCAATATTTATCTCAAAGTCAAACATAATCAAACATTATTTCAACCTTCTTATAATTTTATTGGATATAAGCAAACATTTGTATAACTCACCATATTATCGAATCAGCAGTACAATACGTTTTAGAGCAACAGCAACAAAATGTGTTAGAGATTGCATGAAAGTAATATAAAAATTATAGCAAATTAGTAAATTAAATTTCAAAAACTTGCAAACAGAATATATTTTGTAATGTGTAATGTATAGTCAATTAATAATTTATCATAAGGGCTCTAATCGTTATTATATTAGTACAAACGTTATGTTACAATAACGAAACACATTACCATATTCATGTAGCAAAATAATTTTATTAAGATTTAGGGAAGATGATTTTTCTATCAATTCTGAATATTGAATAACATATGTAAATTTAATTAACTTAAAATTGTCATGAAACATCATCTAGAACATAGAATGAGTAAACTGTCATAATGCACCATTAACGATATTTATATATTAGACACAATTTAAACGGTAGTTAAAAAACAAATTTTATAAAAAAATATCAAACTATTATGTTCTTCCAAATGTTCGAATGTAAGCCTTTGCAAAATAATAATCTTAAACGAAAACCAATTGCAAGAATTGGTAATGTAATATTACGATAATTGGTAAAACATAACATTATAGAGCCCTTGATTATTATATTGTAAAATAAGTAATCAAGTATTACAAATAACAAAATAATATATTTAATTTATATTGTATCTAACATTATAGAATAGACGAATTTGAAGTATTTCTTAATATACCACTAGAAGTACAGTACATACATAGCAATTCTTCCATAAATAATTTACTATATCGGATAGACCACGTGTAAGTTGTTCCTAACCATCTCATAGAAGCCATAAGACTTCCAAGTCCTTAAAAACTTAGTGATAAAAGGACGATTATTCATCATGATATATAGAACTGTAGATTTAAATCATAATTTCGTATACAATGAATTTTTTAAATACGCCCTGTGATTGTCGAACTCGAACATTTATGGGGATAAATTGAATAATTGTCGATACAAGAATTATATTTACAGTAGGTAATTATTAGTTTACAAATTATTGAAAATGAAATATCATAAAATAGGTAATTACTGAATTAGACCATATTGAAGCCAATCATAATTTAATTATAATTATTTATTAAATTACAAACTTTCATCACGCCCTTAATTCTATACGCGCGAACATATGACATGCAATTTAATGGTGATTCTTTCGTAAAATACAGAAATATTTCGTAGATATTGCCGATTGAAAATTTAACATAAGATTGTGGTCGTGTTCTATTTCGTTCTCACACAGTCTTCTATTCCTATTTGACCTTACATAAACTAAGATGGCTACTTAGCATTTAGTTAGGATCAATTGCCATATAGCGCAGCGAAACCGATGCTTTTCGTTATGCGACCCTATTTTTATCAAATATTGAACTCATATTAATTTCCCGACCCATCCATATATGAGGGTTGTTCAATAAGTTTGGGAAAATTCGAATAGACGCCATCGCAAATCCCATAAAATAACCGGCAATATTATGGTTATTTAATTCAGTTTCCACAGTCAATGAAAGCGTACATCCTCGCGTTTTGTGACAAACATGGAAAAAAGTGAATTTTGGGTGTTAATTAAACATTTTTGCTGCTTTGAAAAAATATTACGCAAACCAAAGCGTCGGACTTCTCACCATTGATTGGAATGATTCAAGTGATTTGATGACTATCGATGCGGTCTTACAAGCACTAGTAATGCAGAACTTTCTAGACGTCCAAATGAGGTCACTACACCATGCATGATAAAATACATGACACATCGATAACCTTGAAAAGGGAAAAATGTTCAATGGACTATACTATGTAGACTTATTGGACCGTTTCAACGAAGTTTTGAAGGAAAACGACCGCATTTGGCGAGAATAAAAATTATCTTCCATCAGGACAATGAACGGCAGCGACATAAACGTGCAGTCGCTGGGACTGAATTCAAGGAATTAAGGTACGAATTACTTCCCCATCTACCATATTTTGCAGATTTTGCCCTCTGCGACTATTTCTTCTTTCCAAATCTGAAGAAATGGCTCGGCGGAAGAGATTCTGCTCTAATGATGGAAGACGTTATCATGAAACAATCGCCCATTTTGAAGGGTTGGAGAAATCATATGGAGGAATCGGAATATTGGAAAAAGGTTACATTAGGTGTATCGAGCTATAAGGATTGTAAAAAAATAAAATTTAGACCCCCTTCTATCTCTAGCGGATTTCATTACTCTTAACACAAATTGTATTATCTGTTCGATGCACTGCTTTTTGTACCAGTTACATTCACTATTGCTTAAAGAACAGCATTGTGGAACAAGATTTATAGATTAGCCGCCATTTAGCGACATTTATTTCAAAGATACCAAAATGAAATGCCTTTTACATGAATATCGCCCTTAAGAATTAACATGATTTTGTTATGCCCTCGCATGCGTCTACTGTATTCTTGTCCTGCCGTACAGCAAAAACTATCAGTTGTTAAAAATAAATATTGAATATTTTCTATAACAGGCTATATCTCGCGTTGTGCTGCGAGCAATTATTTTTATACTAAGGGATTACTAATAATACCTATAGCTCGAAGTTTTGCCTCTGATAGTTTTGCCGTGGACCCTTATAATGTCAGAGAACATAGTCGCAAATGTTCTTGGTATATTACCAAACTTAGAAATACAGACATGCTGCAGAGAAATATAGAATTAGAATTCTGTTTAGGAGTTTTGGGAATTATTTTATCAAATTTGAGGAATTTCGAAGTTTGAAAAATTAAAAAGTTTAAATAATCAAAACTAATCGTTAATTCAATAAAAAAAAACAATAAAAGCAATCAAATTTAAGTATCAACTACATCCTCATTTACTTCATTTTAAGCTACAAAATTATGTATACTGCACTCACACTATAAAAATATAGAGAATATAAAATGGCGATCCGTCACAGCATAACAAAGGCGCGACAACCAGTCTGTATATAAAAACAATCCCATTACATATTCGCCTAATAAACTTGTAAAACAGGATTAAAGTAATGATAGTTCTTATTGTCCTCTACGCTTTTGTCATGCATTTATTTGGCCTGCGCGTTTAAGATGGGGTACCAAAATAAATAATTAAAAATACAAAATTTGGTTACCGGTTCAATTCCCGGTCTTTAAAATTAGATTATCGAGTTTGCTAACTATAATCGACCGAACTGTGTGGTTTATTTGTGTGGTCAATTTTTCAATTGCAATGCATTTCTCATCGGGATTGTAAATACATATTAGGGGAATTTCAATGACATTATGATTTAATGCAGTGATTCACAACCTTTTTTTCATGCGACTCAATTTTCAAATCTCATAACAATGGAAAGAATAACTTCTATAAAAACAGTCCTACTACAGGCATTGATATTGCCTATTGATTAGAAGAGTTTACCATATTTGTCGCTTATTCATGATGTTTAATTTTACGCGACGCAGTTTCAATTGCATGCGACCACAAACTGGGCTGGGACCCTCATTTGGAACCACTGATATGTATGGTATGGATATTATACTATATACTATATACTAGTGTACTATAACTAAACTACTGAGTTAGCTTATATTTATCTAGTATATATATATACATAGTTATAAACACTTTACAACCCGCCATGAACCCACAATTTTCTTATGGTACTGGCTATATTTTGGCTTTGAGAAGAGTGTGATGATATACACCGACAATAGCGTAAAAATGGAATCGCGTAAAAAAATGATGAGGTGGATAGTATATTCTACTGTATGGCATGCACTAAAACCAAATTCTCGATCTGCTAATAGCTATCAAATTACTCACTCATCAAAATAAAATCTGTTTGATTGAATAATGTAATTCAGTAGCATAGGTATAATATAAATTAAATTGGAATTAATAGCATGATGTAAGTATAAGTTGCTTACATTTGCTATCGTTTTAAGACCGAGAATAGGCTATTAAAACATAACAAATTATTCACTATTTGTTTAAAATCAATATTCACCCTGAAAAGCTATATATTCCGTATAGATATAATAGAGAAATTCGATTGACCAACAGCATCAATATAAAATATAAATCAATGAAAGCATTAAAAAAAACCGAAATGAAAAACCAATCAAAAATTTAAGGACATCCATAAAAAACATAAAAATTCTAACAACAACATTGAAAATTATTTGTTTTGTGTTTTATCTTCTAAAGAAAATTCTAGTTTTTCATTTTATTAAAATACCTCGGACCAAGTGGATCAGGTGTTGGTGCTGTATTATCGGTTACCGATGGACCCGGACTAGAAACAGATGCACTTTTAACATGGCCCTTACCACTGCCACTGGTGCTACTACTAACACTGTTAGTACCAACACTACCACCTGTACCACTACCAGTAGCATTTCCTGCACCGCTTCCGGATCCAACGCGTGATAATTCAGATACGGCCGTAGAGAAACTATTCCGATTCATGTTTTTAGACAATCATAAAGAAATTAGTTAGATTATTACAGTAATTTTACACTTGCGAGTAATATTGTTTTCATTTCAATTAAATGGTTTTCATTTATTTTTAATAATAATAAATAAATCATTTTCATTTTATGGATATTTTACTATTAATAACAGAATTGCCAAGAGATTTTTATTAACTGAATTCCTATTTTAAGAAATAGACTCCAATTTAAAAACAACTAAACCAGGCTTAAATGAATTTGATTCACTGAAAATTAAAGTACCTAAAACGTACTCCTTCTTTATCTGTTTAATAAAGCTCAGACAAGATTTGAAATATTTAGAAAATACTTACTTTTCGCCAGGTAGTGCGTTCGTTTTTTCGGTAGATGATGTCTTTTCATATAGGGTAGTTGATCGTCGCGGGACAAATCCACCGCTCGGTCCTACCGTTCGATTGCCATTGCTTGGATCGAATTTTGTTGTCGTTGTAGTTGTTGTTGAAATTGTTGTTCTTGGCTTGGCGAGTGGGCTAGTTGAAGCTACAAGAAGGTTTTAAATTTTATTATGTTTTAATTGTTTATAATGTAAATTATTACTATCGGCTGATACAATCGGTTTCGGTTGAGCCGAGGCAGGTCGCTGATGTTGAGCATTTAATCGAGCTGTATTTTCTTTTATTGTAGCCGAATCTACTGTGTTTTGTCGCTTGAAATTGCTGCTACTTAATTAAAGGAGCAAAAAAAAAGATTAATTTGAATATAATGCTAACTCTGCAAAAATATATTACATTGTTGATCTATCTGACGATATTCCAGAATTTGTAGTATTTCCAGAAGTATGATTATTTCCAGATGTAACGGCGGCTGTTGCAACGGTAGTCGGTCCAACACCTGTTATAAAACGACGGAATATTTCTGCATTTTAAAAGTTATTGTATCGATTGTGTTTACTTGTGTGGTGATCAGTGTTGTTAGTGGGATATTTTGATAACAATAAAACATAAAAAATAACAACCATATAATAAAAACAGATCTACTAATTAAAATAAGGTTGCAACATTTCATATTGAATTGGCTGTTAACATTAAGTCAACGATAAATATAAAATAAAGATAATTGCGTATATCTAGATAACATTAAAATTATGGATACAATGTATATATCATATGGAGTGCCCAGCATTGACTGACTCAATCAGCGTCTAGCACTTCTACTTTAAACACTACTAGTTTAAAATATTTTATGAAAATCCTAACGGAAAAAATGAACATGTGAAGACTTCTATTTATTATGATTATCATTATTAATTATTATGAAGGACTTACCTCTTCATTGGCGTAATGGGTAGTGTAGCCGCTTTTGAAGAGGGAGGTAGCAGGTTCGAAGCCAGGTGTCGTCAAAAATTATTATCTCAATATAATAATTTGTGATCGTCACAATGATCGAATTTAAACCGCGTCATATCGGATGGTGACGTAAAGCTAGCGGTCCCCTGTGTAAGAATATAAGTATTCCTATATGGAGACTCCTTGTGTATTGGGGGTATCATCAAAAACAATACACAATCCATTGCTATTAATATGAAATTGGTCAACAGAAATGGATTAAATAATCAAAATAAAGAAACAACGAATACGATTGAGCGCTAGATTGACTACCTAGCCTCGTTAATAACCGAAATAAGTCACCGAAACTTCCATATAGAAGAGCCTATGCACCCTCAAGGTCAAGGAGTAATGGTAAAAGATGATGAAGATGATTATAAACGACTGTAAGGCAAGACGGTAAATAATTCTTCCAAACTAATGACGGTAGCCATCTCAATGAGCCATTATTATTTAAAATTTTATGCTAAACAGCACCAGAGTTTTCTTTTATCCTTTCACTCGTCACACTATTTAAAAATCTAATAATTGGAACAGATATGTTTCATGCTGCGTACCTCTCCTCTCCTTTAATTTGAAAAAATTATAAACATACGAACTCTCAACAATTATATAATGATTAATGATGTTTCAATGCACGTTAGAATAGAAATATGTTTATAAATTTAAAAGGAATTATTAGAACCATTATAGTATTAATGCATATTATCTTAATATGGGATGAATTAATTGAATGAGCCAAACTATGTAGCACCTTTGGTGCTATCGGATATAATTTGCTGTCTATATTGAGAAAAAAAATAAGGTCTTGTAGTCAGGCCAGCTGGGAACTACAACACTTCACTTCTTCTTACAAGGCCTTACTTTCACTCAATATAGGCGATATATTATACTCGATACACCCCCTGTGGTGTGTTGCGCCAAATAATTTGACTCGTTAAAATAATTTTCCCCATAAACGTTATTATCCATAAAAAGGTAAACCTGCGTATTCATTTGAGGCCATCGGCGAACGAGGCAAGCCGAGGCAGAACGAGCATACGTATGTGGGCGTGTTTTCAAGGCGCGGTAAACAGCATTCGGTTGTGCGGCGCACGTACGAAAGTCATCCGTTGAAAGTCGGAACATAAAAGAAAAATTTATTTATGTGTGATTAAATGTGGACGGCATTCGTACGTTTGAATTGACTCGACTCGCTTGTTTAGTCAAGTGCAGTGTCGAATTTAAGTTTTTTACTGTTACACAAATACAAAATAATCTGAAATGAATTGGGATTATGAAAAATCATAAAATTGTTTCCATTTTGTGGAAAAATTGTATTATAATACATATGGTTTAAAAAGAAGATAATTGGCGGGGGGAGTTAAGTTTAATTTGATGAATGTTGAAGACATTTTGCTTTTTTTTAAAAAAAAATTTAAAGGCTACGGGGTGTCGGCGTAGAGAGAAGAACCGTATGCTACAAAATAAACAGGTGAAGGTAAGTTAGTATATTTAATTGGAGTAATAATAGCAGATTTAAGGCCATATATATGCGAAAGGTCATTTCATCGTTTTTATTAACTGAGCTATTACTATAAATGGCAAACGGCACTAACTAACGGCACTGGCCACTATCAAAATGTCTATGTCTTTCTTTATGCCGTATTTTTGTTTTTTCTCTCGTATGGATGGATAGGTGCCTCGTTCGTTGCCGCGGCCGACTACGTATGAAACCAAATAATTTGCAAACGAGGCATTAATATCTTGCCTCGTTCTCTTCATAGAAATCACTAGAGCGAACTTTCAAGTTTAAAGCCTTGTACACATATGAGGCATAACACGAATGAGGCAAGCCGAATTCGAATGAGCATATGTATGTGGACGTGTTTTGGAAGCGCGGCAAACTCCATTCGGCTGTGCGGCGTATGTATGAATCCATCCGTTTGTTGTCGGAACATCACACAAAATTTATTTACGTGCGATTCAATGTGGACGGCATTTGTATGGTTTTAAATTGTTTCGTCTCGTTTCTCGCCTATTAATCAGTGAAGTGTCAAATTTATATTTTGTGATGGTTATAAAAATCATTTGTTTATAAAATTAAATCATCAATAATGAATTGGGATCGTGAAAAAATATTAAATTGTATAGCAGAGTACGAGAAACGAATGGATGGATCGGTGTTTTGTTCGTTGCCGCGGCAGAATAAATACGAATCCAAATTAACATGTTTGAAGTACGTACACATTACAAACTTGGCATTTGTTCGGATTCGGTTGGCCTCGTTTGTGTTATGCCTCAAGTGAATACGCACCTTAATGGTTCTCTTCGATTCGCTTAAAAACACATACGTTATTTTTTGACTAATAAGCTGATTCAATCGTCTTTATAATGGTGGTTAAGAAACTGATAAGTGGTCAAACCAATCGCTAAGGAGGTAACCGACGAAAAAATGAAAAAAAAAAACTATTTTTCTCTATTTCATTTTATTATTCTAAACTCATTTCTGAACAGAACAACATATTTTTACGATAAGCGGAAATGGAAAGTACATCAAAATTCAGTGTAAAGGAGGATATGTCGAGTAAACGAATAAATGAAAACAAACGAACAAGGAAAAACTAACTTTTTAGTTTTTGGCCGTACTGAAAACCTATGTTTTTCCAACTTTCGGTACGTTTTTCTCAGGAATTTCTCAACGATAATGAAACTTTGTACCCCTATTCTTTAATATATTTAGAAGCTATACAAATGAGCAAACATAAATATATTTATTTTGCAGAAGTAAAGATATTAAAAAAAGATTTTTTTTTTAATTTCCATGTTTTGGTATACATTAAGGGGTCAGTTCCCAATCTTTTTTTTTAGGATCAATTTTTCAAAAACTCCTGATTCTTGTAGTAAATATACGT
>JANTOP010024649.1:0-12609 GCA_027564815.1 Symmerus nobilis | reverse complement strand
GTAATTTTAGGAAATGCAAAAACCCGGATTTTCGTTTTTGGAAGATAAGGTCCCATTTCCTATGGAACATCACATATATTTTAAATAATAGTTTAAACAGTTGTGAAAATTTGAAATGCAGTTTAATGCGACGGAAGAACATAGCTGTAGGGTTGGTCTTATGTTGAGGAAAAGCCCCAGGTAATGAATAAACTGGAAACCGGTGTTCGATACTTCTTTGCTATAGGAAATAATCTTTAATATTCATCCAAATGTATGCAAACAAACAGAACTGTAACATTTGATTTAATTAATTCTAAATTTTAGGTTTAATGTTTTATTTATAATGTACTTATTACATATATCTGGTCAATTACTTCTTACCAGCCAAAATTCTAATTGTTAATTTAATAGCTAATCACTTAAATTAACGTATATTATTACACTAACATAATTTGAGTGAAATTCGTGTATACATTAGAGCAGATCTCAAAGAATTTTGCCTGATGATTCACTCTACACGCTACACTTCAGAATTTTTCGAAGACAAGAACACATTTCAAAACCAACTAGCTTTTGCAGTTTACAATGCTACAAATTGGCTAATGTGTTCCTAATGAGTAAGATGAACGTGATATTGCAGTGAACGTGGGAAGCTGGTATTGCGAAATGAGTTAGAATAGAAAGACATTCGTAGAAATGTTTTTGAATAATAACTAAATAAAAGGCGATGAATTACCTCTTCACATCACTGTTCACATAATCAGATAGATTACATTGTAAAATAGTTATAATTCATATTGGGGTAAATATCACACAGTCTCCATCATGAATATATATGTAGTACATATGCATTCCGTGGACATATTCATCTATAGTCACCTTTAGATTCTCTTTGTTTATGTGTCGTCATAAAAATATAAAATACGTAGAAAATGTTAGGAGCAGTCGGGAACAATTTGAAGCTGATCGGGTTATAAAAATTGCAACTGGTCATGTAATATCAGAACTTTTCGAAAACAGTACTGATATGCTAGGCATATGCATTATGCAATGCATGTGCAAGGTATTATAATTTACATCAAATATAACAAACAATAATTAATTTTCAAGAAAGAGAAGCATGGTAAAATTAATTAGGCCATAAAAAACATAATGTACTATAAGTCTCTTTCCATGGATTCGTTTATCTTGTACAAGCATAATTACGACCATTTATGTTAAGAGTAATAAACGATCTAAAGCTTTTTAACCATTCATTTTTCTTGTTGCATCATATAAATTTTATTCTTTTTAATTTTGAAAACTATGGATGCAATTAATTTAATATCTGTATGGTACGTGTACGAACGTATATACTTACTTACATGCATTGCTTACCTATATATGGAATGTGCTATCCATTTGTACATATTACATATAAGTAGTTTAGAGAAGAAATCATAAATCATTTGGAAATAAAAACCTTTTACCGGTGTAATGTTTATAAGATGAAAATATTTCCCATTAATACTTAACAAATACTTTTAAAAGAATTTAAAAACGAAATATGCTGACATAAGCAGCATAATATAGTTTCTATTGCCACTACATGGCGCAACTACATACATATTCTTGAAAATTTTAAATTCGTTGTATCGTTCACATTCTTTATTCCGCTATTTAGTACGCTTACCATGAAAGTAAATACAACTTGAAAGTATCGTTTTTAAAAGGTGGAAAGGATTACTAAATATAAATTTGCTAAATAATTATGTATTTTCATGAATGGAGAACATATCTCTATTTAAAATAGGCTAAAGCTTGAAGTATTATCTGAAAGTTCGCAAAACGAATGCTAGTCAAAAGCATAAAATAGTCAAATTTTACATGAGAAATTGCATGAGAGATGCATTATATACCATAGGTTAGCCAGTGTGTACTAAATGTCTAGAAATAGAAACCATTAATAATGATATAATAACATCCATTATTACTACAAAAAATTAATTTCTTTTGTTCAACGGGTCAACATTTACTACGTATAAAAATTATTTTTACGTACATGTGAGGTTAGCTTGGAATTATTGACCAATTATTGTGGTAATATTCAATGTTGAATTGAATAATACGATATACTGTGATAGGTTTATATTATGTTACACTAATAACTCTGGTGATGAAATCAAATTTAATTTAATTTAAATTTAAATTAATTTCTTCTGTCGTCTATAAACCAAATCAGATTAAATTAGATTACAATATTAAACGGAGTAAAGTTAAGTAAGATTCATTTACGAGTATTTAGTATGCATCTGTTTATATATTAGTAGTATAAATGTTGCTTGCATTTTATCAATATAAATATAATTTTAAGACTTACGTACCATATATGTATGTATTTACCTTTAAACTAAATTAATGATGCGGCTAGCTATATTATTTTAGCCAATAGTTACAAATTACCTCCGATGGTGGTTAAAATGAATTTTCAAACGGCTAAGGGGTAGGGTGGAGCGATTTCTACCCGATATGGCAAAATTTTAATTTCTACCCGATTTATACTTAATAATTAAATTGTAAATTGAGTAAAATATTAAAGTAATAGACCAATTCCGCTTTAAAATAATGTTTGGTGAAAAATGAAACAATAAGTTAAGATTTATGTTCTCTAGCTCTGACATAAAGCTTTGTAAATATATATTGTAATTGAATTGGTTCGAAACTCGACTTTATCTATTCAGACTTATCTATTCATCCCACCTAAAAAATTGGCAAAATTGGAGGGGGAGGGGTAGGGACTCATTCTCAAAAATTTTGGATTGGGGGGAACTAAAATTAAAAGGAAGTTGAAGATTATGATCTAAACACAAAAGTACGCTCTAGCAGGCATAAAAACAAGTCAAAAATATTGCCAAACTTTAACCTCAGTTATCGCAAAACTATCATTTTTGAACTATAAAATTCAAAACGCCATAACTTCGCCAATTTAAGACATTTTTGAGTGATTTTTTCTGTGTTCTCTTCAAAATTTTATCCTTTATCCAATGGTATCATAACTCAAGATAAAGCAAGACCTCTACCTATAAAACCTCTGGCAAGATAAGGTCCATTTTGTCACGACGCGTCACATTTATACCTATATAATATAATATGCATATCAAGTTCCTTGCTCGAATATGAATTTCCCAAAGCATTACGACCCACTTTCTAATATTCTCGAGAAAATCGACTTTGAAATTTGGGAGTGGCATTTATTTATTAAAGGTGAAACAATGTTTAACCAGCCGAGTAGCTAGAGGGTAGGTAGCAATCGCGTCTGGCAATCAGTAAATCGCTGGTTCAATTCTCGCTTCGGTAATTTTTTTCTTTTTGTTAAATTTGAATAACTATGTCATTTAAATATAAAATCAATCAAATATATGCCAAATTAACACATATCTAACTATCTTTTTTTTATGAAAAATTCATGTCTTATTATTACTAATTTTACCCATCGATCGGAAAATTCCAGTCTCCATTGTAAACATACATTTTTAATTAACAATCCTTAATAATAAAGATTACGATTTAAATCTTTGGAGCGATAGTGATAAAAAACGTCGGGTAGAAAATTGAATACTACTTCGTACCTTTCCTTTTGTAGTAAAATTTCGTATTAATTTGAAAAGTGCTCAGGAGAGTAGAGTTTAATACTAATATGAATATTTACAAATTGTTTGTTCAACCGAAAAATTGAAATGAAATGCCAAATCGAAAAATTTTATTCCTTATTAAGGAGTATTGATGAGTAAAGATTGAAAGATACTATACTAATCCACAAATTCCACTAATTCCACAAATGATCACAAAAACTATCGTTATATAAAATAAAGAAAAAAAAATATATAAATGAAATGATTTCACAGAGCATTTTCAGAACAAAGGTTGTTCTCCCAAAACTCTTAACCCTTTTTATATTCAATCAACACAGAGATAATCTCTGTAATAATTTCTGTAATTTCGGATACGGTAAAATAACTAGAATGATGTAGGAGTTGTAGTCGGAGTCGGAAATTAATTTTTCGAAAACGCAGCCCAGGATTAATCAACAAATTAATAATTTATATCTAATTATAAGATAAATTTGGATTTAAACAATTTATGTCATAAACACATTTCTATTTTCGGTTTTTTTTTTAAGGATATACTCATGTTTGAAGTTGGGAATTCAGTATTACTATTATATAAAATGTAACAACACGAATTTAACTATGTGATTATGTATACATATATTACACTCGGCAAAAAAGGGATTAGTTATAAAAAAAATATTTTTCACAGAGCTATAACTGTTCAGAAATTAGCAACGAACTCTTCTTATTATCCTTTAATTTTTTTGACAAGTGTATATTTGAACACATTGAATTTATTATGAACGCATGAATTCATTTACAAATATAACAGTAGTTATTGCTATTCATATATTTATTCTCCCAGATGTAAAAATATATTTAAAATGATTAATTTAACAAATTTATGGTTTGGATGCCGGTCACCCCCCCCCCTCCTCCAGACTTACTACGAAATTAGTATTTTAAATTCGATAAGGCTTGTAGCAAGAATTTCGTCGAATCGAAATTAGTGTTCCATCTTATTTTCAAAACTCCAGTTTATTGACAAGGAATGTTTTGCTATGCACGTTGTACGCATATCCCATAGATACTTATTCTGATGCTTAGGGGATGTTCTAATTATATGATGCGTTTCAGCATTATGCCATTACTCTCACGTCAATCTACCCACTTTGCACAGAATATGTAAAGATACTTTCAACAGGAAAATTACAAACATTTATTGGCGAACCTAAATAAAAAGTGCGGCGATACTGCTTATCTAGCTTAACCTACGTGATGCTTTACAAAAAACAACTACCTGAATTTTTGAAGTTATTATATAATTCACCCTCATTAATAATAATGTTTTTGATATAATTAAAATTTGATAGGAAAGAAAATCGATGTGTTTAATATAAAATATCGTGATTTAAAATTACATAGCTATAATCAGGACACGAAAATTATTATTTATTCATAAATAATATGTAAAATAGGAAAATAAAATAGTATTTGTATGTAATTGATATTAAATGTTAATAAATCCTGAAATTTTATTGTTTTGTGTAAACATTTAAATTATTTTATATTTCAAAATATTGAAGAAACTATTGTTAATGAATTTACAATTATTGTAAAGGGTTTTCAGTACGTGAGATAGGATTTCAAAAATAAAAAAAAAAAAAACAACAATGTGTACTATCGATTTATCAAGTATACCGATTAATCGATCCGATACCATTAATATTGGAAAATAATTTCGTGCCACTATGGCTGCATTTCTTGAACCCCATTTCCGGTAATTTTTCCAGCTAATTGGGTATTTTTACACGTTGATAGCATGAATGTTGACTTTTCATTAGTCAGTTGTTTGTCGGTTTATTAACACAAACTTGTAGCTTCAACTGTCCTCATAGAAAATAAGGCAGGGGTGTTAAATCATATAAACAATTGACTGAACTTTTTCCTGAAATTATTGAATCGCTGTTCTTTCAATAAATAGCGCCATCCTGTTGAAACCACTTCTTGCTCAAACAATAAATAAACCCGCTTGAACATAAAGTATTACAAATTCACGTGTGGGGTGAACCGATTATTATTATTATTTTCTTTCAAAAAATCCTACGTAGCGAAGGGCATTTATACATTACATTTTGAGATTTTTTATTTCATAAATAACCATAACAGCAGCGCTCTAAGTCGATATGTTTTTATAAAGAAATTTGTCAGGATACTTCAATATGTATACTTTCGAATAAAATAAACCTGGATAAAATCGAAAAAATAGTTTTTGAGATGCTAATTCGTAATATTCACCTATACATTTTCCGCAGTTTAATCGAATATTCCCCTTTTTTAACGAATGTTAGATAACTAAATTTTAATTTTTTGGAAACGTCATTCCATTTTATAGCGTTCCATAATTAAATGGTAAACCGTACTAAGTGAGAAGGAATTTTAAACAATAAATTAAACTGACAATATGTATTAACTATCTCTATCGGAAATCCTATTACAACTATTAAAAACCCCTTTATATAGGGATTTTAATTTGCAATAAATATGTATTATATATCTGTAGATTCGAAATAATAGTATAACTATGAATACTATTTTTTTTATCCTACGTGAAACATAATTTGTGGAAATTTCATTGAAATGTATTTACTTTTTGTACCAAATAATATTGTATTATATTTAGATAGATACTGAGAATAGAGAGTAATAACAGAAATAGATGATTTCACGTAAAATCTTGTATTTTTCTCAGTAAACTATCTCAAATTAGTTGAATCTGATCAGTCTAATCCATTCATCATCTATTCAATTATGTAAACCATTCATCAAAAATTTCAGAAATAATGTTTAACCGGTTTTATTGGCTTGAATTTTACATCGAATTTGTAATCCACTTCACAGATCTGAAATGACTGAATTAATTACTTGCCTATTATTCCGTAGAAGATATCTCGAGTTCATAAAACCCGAATTTAGTCCAGTAAAAATAATGAAAAAAGGGTGTTTCTATGAAATAAGTGGCGGAAAGCTGAATTTTTGTAGAAACGTTGTTGTTGTGGTTCTAAATAAGATCTGAAAGTTGCCCATCGATCCGAGCTCCGCTAACAATTTTACGCGGGATCAAAAGTCACATAAAACGTTTCCGCTAGTGTTTTTCGTGAATATCTTGTTAGCCATTACTTTTACGAGAAAACTACAAGGGATCAATTTGGTAACTCTCAAAATTGCCTAATGTTCTAATAATAATGTTCTAATACTGAAAGCAATATTAAGTATCCATGAAATATTTGTTAAATGAAATTGATAATTTCTTATTCCTGTCAACATGTAATGCTCCCTTATATAAAATGTATTTCAACTAACATTTACCTTTCCATGTAAAATAATCAAGTCACGTTTTTTAAGTAAAATGGCTAAGGTAAATAAGAACATAGCTTACCACTTATACGCTTGATAATAATAAGATCTTAACCCTAATCCAATAAAGTAAAGTAGGTATATAATATACCAGTGTACCTTCACCTTTATACTTTACGTATTATTCACATACTTTTCTATATAAACCAATTATATAAAATCTAAACGTGATTAGAATCATTTAATGATATTTATAATAATCGTTACAAACTAAATGTGTCAACATACCTATAACTATCTTCTATTTATTTTTAGTTTATTTGCTTATTTTATTGTGTAGTTGTTTATGTTTTGATACATATCAATAGATTTTTATTTCTAGGGGTTAGCAGTGAAATTTTTAACTTATTCAGGTATTCAATATATGGGAGTAATTTATGTAAACTCTTATATAGTAAGTTAAGTAACTTATAAATGATACCAAATAAATTATTACGACAATCACAGAACGAATAAATTAAATTTAATTTAAACACCTCCTGTAAGACTTTACTTAATTTTTAATTAATTAAATAGTTATTGTATAAAATAAACTAAATTAATTAATTTTGTAAGCATTTCGGTATACATACCATCTTCAGCAAATTCGAATAGACTTATATACCAAGCAAAAAAACTAACCAATCTATAAGCTAGTGGTCCAACTAACTTAAAAAAAATATTTCGGTAATTTGCAATCAATCCTTACATTATACTGGTACATGACGACATTTTTTGGTGCCGTGTCACCAAAATTCTTCGTTTTTGGATGAGATTAGGCCTTGACACCAAATCTCAGTGAAATCTTATCTTATACGATATCATCTTATAAGATTTATATAACATTGAATCTAACGTGTGGAAAAATTTAATCTAAAGTCGTCCTGGCCAACCGAGTCAGTTTAAAGATGATGATTTGGTGGCATTACTCGATAGCGACCCGTTCCAAATGGAAAAAGAACAGTTAGAAGTTGATCAGACAATCATTTCCAAGCCCTAACATGCACTAAGAATGATTCCAAAGCAAGGAATGGGTGCCATATGACTTGAAACCGAAAGATGTTGAAAAGCTTTTTTTCGCCTGTGAACAACTGCTTCAACAAAAAAAAAGGAAAAAAAAAATTTTGTTTAGCTATTTTCGATCATAACAGCCTATCACTGATACTATTGGCACATATTATACCTTAAAATTTTCGTCGGACTCTTCTCAACGATTGGCAAACAAAACTGATTGGCTGATAATTAAAATTTGGACAAGCATTTATGTGTATGTGTATTATGTGTATGTGCACTCAAATGTGCATTTTATTGAATTTTGCCATTTATTTATATATTGAAAATTGGGGGTAATCAAAAAAAGCCATTAGCCACCACATTATGGTAAAAGTTTTTGAAAATTTGTATAGTGGTGTAATTTAAAGGATTAATTGGATATTCACAGTAATAGAAGGCCTTACATAACCCCATTATCCTTATAAAACAAAAATATCCATAAAATAAAGCAGAATAAGCATGCATGCCAAAACAGTTCTGTACTTCCCATTGACAAACCGTATAATTTACATGTTCATTAGACTAAATAATTGAATTTATTTCAAATTATTATAAAACATATTCCTCTTAATTCAATTATGAGGCAGAGCATTAAAACTAATAATTTTACCAATAACAAATAGTACCATTAATTATTATGTTGATTATGAGATAAGCTAATATTGAATAACATTTGCAAGAATAACACAAGTCAACAAAAAAAATTTTGTTTTTGAGTTTATATTTAAATAAATAAATTCTTATACCATACATAGAATAATAACAAAAATCTTCATTTATTACTTATAAAGTTTGCTTTTGCCTTTTTTATGTTGATAAATAAGTCTTGAAGTTTTTCGTTGATAGTATAAGCGATAGGTATCAGTACGTTTAAATAAAAGGGAGTCGGGTGTTGAAAGGGGGGGGGGGGACAAAATTCACGTGACACGTAGTAGTGAATCTTCACTCGCACTTTACAAGCCTGAAACCAATAATTCACAAAATACATAAAAAAGCCAAAAAAAACAGCTAAATGATAAATTTTGATATTAAAATTGAGTCATGGCCGAGAACCCAATGAAGATCCGAAGGCCTCTATGCGCATACGATACATTTTACTTTTACGGTAACACGGTAAGGGCGGCAAATTTGTTCAAGCCTAGCGCGCCCAGTGTGGTTAATCCGCTTCTGCTCGTGGTTGGTAAAAGTCGAACTAATTCGTCAAGCATCTTGTAGTAACTTTTGTTTATAATCTATATACTTTATATGAGATAACAAGCTAATTGGTCGGGAGTTTTCCCTGTTCTATTGTTAAATCTCCTTTTTTATATGCATATCAGTATTATTACCGCATTGTTCCATTCATCAGGAATTTTACAGGATTTTATACACAAATATTTAAAATACAGCACAGCGAATAAAAACATATTTTTCATTAATTTCTTATTATCCATACAATATTGTAATCAAATAATATACCTTGAAATTGAGGAATATAATATTAATAACATACGTAACATACGTAATACCCATTCACAACATAGTACAAAGATATTTGTCGAATATTATAGGAAACATTTAGAAGTAATTCCAATATTGGACCGATACTGTTGTGAACAAATGTACTTTGGTATTGTTACTAAAAGTACCATTCGCGCATTTTTGACATCTCGTATTACCTATAAATTTATACCTGGAGTATCAATAATTTTATTTGAATAAATACCTAACCACTGTGCCATTGTGTACCGAGAAAATTAGGATTAATTACGATAATAAAACTTACAATGATTCCAAGCAAAGGTGTAATAAAATAGAATCAATTATAACAAAAAATCATATATTAAATCTCTTACAGTTATCACATATTCATTGTTCGACTGTTCCTGAATTAACATTAGATTATATTTGCTTTACCCGTTTATAAATAGTAGATTGCGTGCATATTACAATTAGAATAGTAAAATTTTCCAACAATAATATAATACAACAGGTTGATATAGATTAACTTAACATTTTATGTTCAGTCATAAATTTTATATGTAGGTAGGCAATTAGTTATAGGTATTTATTTACTTCGAAAGTAGATATCGACCTACCCCAAATTTATATTTTTCATACATGCTTATGTAATTCTTATTACTAATGCAATGCATACCTAAATAATCATATTTTATGACACATAAAAAAATTATGAAGTACAGTTATGTATATATAGGTTTTTGTATAAATTATTGAATATTACAAATAATAAATACACTGTGGTACACTTAAAAAAATCAGAACAGACTAGGTGGATTTTGATAATTCGGGTATGCTGAACATGATGGCATCATTAGTTTTTCTCCTACACGTCACATTTCGGAAATGCTTCCAAAAAATTTAATTTTTTCAAAAAAAAGCTTTCAAATTTTGATCAATTGAATTCAAACATATTTATAAACAAGTAGAACTAAAACATATTTCATTCGAGAAATAAATTTATATACAGGAATGCCCCCTATAACACGGTTAATTGGTAGCGTATTGTAAGGAAATCGAAATCGAAAAAATTATATCGAAAACAAAATTGATATGCGAGGAAAAATACATTGAAAAATCGTCATATTTCTACTTAATTTCCTCAAAAAATTGACGTGTAGGATAAAAACTAATGATGGCATTATGATCAGCGACTCCTAATTATCAAAAACCACCCAGTCCAGTCCCATTTTTTTTTCAAATTTTGTACCTTAGTTTTATTTTTTAAGGCCCAATTAGTATAGATAAATAGTTGGTAACGTTAGAGTAGGTTGTAAGCTACTGTACAAAAAACAGAAGATTTTCGGCGCCATGTTACCTTATTCATGGCATAGGGGAGAGGGGGCTCCGTACAATTTCTATATTTACTGACATATTTTGGAAAGAAGACGTGTAAATCAATACAAAATATTTTTATGCTCACGTTACATGTGTGTACTGTCGACAAAAAATGTTTCTTCATTAATGCGGTCAAACTTTTTTAATAATAATATCCCTGGCGATCGTTTTTGGCCGTAGTAACCCCAATATGGGGCTAGTTCGGATAGACCCAGTTTTTACACGGGGCTACTTCGTGCATATGATTCATTCACCGAAATAAGTGTGTTTCTTGAATTTAAATTTAATATATTATTTATAGAAATTAGAGGTATAACAAATTTTCTCATGTTATAATTAGAAAATGTTTTAGAAAATCTGTAGTTTTCTCGCGTTTTGGAGGTCCCTGGTAACTCCAATGGAGCTGAAAGCCGTAAAACGATATCCGTTCTCAGAATGGAAATGTCATCGATTTGGGGGAAATTAAATTTGTCATTCTTCATTCTCATGAATTTTACTTCGAACTCCTTGTGTGATATTTTGCAAAATATGGCTCCTACATAGAAGACGTCCATTTTCTTTAAATTGAATTTTACCAAAGTATAGTCTCCTACCTTTAATATTTCATCATCATCCAACAACTGAGAAGGGTTATTCTCATTCTCAGAAAACTCATCATTGAAAGCATCTGAGGCGAATAAAACGGGGATTTCAGATTTTGAGGTGTCGGATGAATACTGTACGGGAATTACCTATGAAAAATTATAAAATTATCAACTATTAAACTACACTTAATTTATCAGTAACCTACCGCAGTTGGATCGTTTCCTGTTTCTTCTTCTTTTGCTGTTCGAAATAGACTAAACGATCAATCTCGGATGCATCCGTATATACTCGACTCTTTGCACGATCCCGTCTAATTTTATCTTGACGCGGTGTAGCTTTCGGGTATGGTCTTATATTCCGGAGAATTTCCGGTGAGCTCACATTGTTAGCAGAATCGATATTGATTGTCTCTACTAATGGACGATCTGTTACAAAAGTAGCTGAGAAATCTTCATCCGAAAATTTTAATATATTTAACGGCCATATTCCGGGTGTTTCAAAACCAGCATAATATTTTTTGTCGTAAAGGAGTTTTCATATGCGATTCTAGCCATTTTAGGAATATCGTATATCGTTATAGTTTTCCCTGGATTGGTTATCATAAAATCATTTAATGTAAAATTTAAATGTTGTTGGAATGCATAAAAAACTCCTACATCCAATGGTTGTAAGCTATCCGAACAGTCTGGTGGGAAATAATTCCGATTTCTTCTGCAAATATTATTGAGTTCAAAGAAACGTGACTGCTATGATTGCTACCACGGAATTTTATAGATCTCCATGATTGCTACCATTGAAAGTTGATTGGTATCTAGGTATGAGAGGTATATTAATTATTGTTTTTACGAGATATTTTTATAACCATACGATACGAGATATTGATATTTATCTAATTTTCTAAATCCAAATACCCTTGTTGATTTTAATTATTTTAATGTTTACACGAGGTTTTGGTGTTAGGCTTGTCTTGTACATAATAGAATTTTTACTAATTCTTTATTTTTTATTTCGCTTCTCTAGGTAAACAAACCTACTTAAAAATAATTGCTTAAGAATAATAAAATAATGCTATATAGAATGCCAGAACAATATGTGACCGTCCACAGGAAAAGGTACCAAATCTTCACTGGGCATAATTTTCAGTAGAGCCGATTTACTAAAAAAG
>JANTOP010024638.1:0-12609 GCA_027564815.1 Symmerus nobilis | reverse complement strand
ATATGTATTGACAAAAATGTTAATCGCATTGTGGTTTGAAGTCATTTGTGGAGAACATTTTTTATGAGAGCTTAACGTAAGAAAATTTCTATAAAGTTTATTTTAAGTATATGTATTTTACAGCGCTATGCAAACGTAAGAAAAACATTGAAAAAATAACTTTTTTTTCCACAGGCCGCAAATTCAACCACAATTCAACCATTCCTACTTCTTTTTACGTCAAGTTCCCAGAAATTTAGTCTATTTATGAAATCATTCAGACATGGAGACATCACAGTCTGCTTTTCAGAATAATTTTAGAAAATGTGAAGGATTACCGGTACATTACCGGTAAACCGGTAATGGATTTTTTAATTACCGAATTACCGGTAATGAAAAAATCCGGTAAATTTGCAATCACTATTCTGGTTCTTTAAGTATAAACACTCTTTTATTAATTATGCTTTTTTAATTACTTACCGATAATTTCCGGGTTTTGTTAACCGTTTCTGGGGGTTTCCCGACCTTTTCCTAATTTTTTTCCGGAATTCTACTGACATTTTCGCAATATTTTACTACCACTTCCGACTTTTTATAAACTATTCTTTTTGATTTTGTCCTGACCAAGCCCGACATTTTCCGACCATTCCCTACATTTGTTGGCCAATATGAGATTTTACCGACATTTCCTTTCTATTGACTATTTTTACTCGACCAATTCCGACCATTTCCGACTTTTTCTCGACCATTCCCGACTTTTCTCAAGATGATTGACATTTGATGGCATAATATTGATTCATTTTACATGCCTTCATCTATAAAACAAATAGAAAACCGAGATACTACATATTTTTTTGTTTGGGATGGTTTCTCTGAATTCTACTATCATTTCACTTTAAATACCATTTAAATTTTCTAAATATTTATTTTTTGTCTCATATAAATTTTATCAACATTCTCGAATAATGGTTTGCTTTGAATAATTGTATAATAAGTTAGACCAAAAAGGGTGTATTTAGTAAATGCTATTATATTTCGGGAGGACATTCGATTCATATCCAGCGATGTTGGTAGCAGGTGTTTTTGTTTTGATAAGAAATTATGTGGATTTCGAATATTTATTTCCCATTGATAACATAACACAAAATATATTACCGATTGTCCGACATCCCAAATGATCATTTTCCATCTCATCGAAACAACAACGTTCATATGAATATTTCTGTTGATTGTCCGTATAAAATACCGACTTCGTTGTTGTACGTATACGGTTTAGTAATTTTGGCAATTAATACCCGTGGTATTCTGTTATCATACTTTCTGATAGTAGAATATATTACATTTTACGTACAAATATCTTCATGAAATCTATCTGGATATCCCTATGGGATTCTTATTGCAATTAATTTGTCAACCGATTTTATTTGATGATTGGTCATTTTAGTTGATAGTATTAATATTCAATATGTATGATATATTATACTTATACCTATTGATTAGATAGCATCTATAATTAAATTAACGAAATGTGGGAAATTCTGAATAATTACATGTGTTTTTTTGTTACCTAGAAATTTAATTATTCCCAAATTATATCCAAAATTTTGGAATCAACAGTGGCAATTTTCTTATAATAGAGAAACGGTTAATTGCCAAATTATAGAATATTGCAATTATTTACATTGCGGATTAATTATAACAGATATTGAATCTGGAAAGTAATTTCTAGAATAATAATTGGAACAAATGGAAAAATTCAGTTAGGATTATATTTGGAACGGATCCACAGTGGTATTATAATTATAAAATTTTCTTCGTCATACTTAGATTCATCGAATGCAGATTGATTGTGTAAAAGATTTTCATTAGTGATAACTGGTAATATTGGAGCCCATTCAATCTTAATCAATACTCATTGATTACATTTCAGCCTATAAGACACAAGATCTTATAATGAAATTATAATAATATTGGCAATAAGTTAAATCAGCCTTTTGAAGGGATAAATGTATAATTTGTACTTCATGTACCATTGTTCCCTATTTCTATTCCATATGATAAAATCATAAAAAATTGTCAATTCAGTTTAAAATTTGAATACCTAACGTATGCTATATCTAAATAATATAATATGTGTTTCAAACCAATCCATGACTCAGATATTGGCGTAACAAACGGTAGCATAATAATACGAGTAAGTCGTATAGGAAAATTACAACTGTTTATATCACTCGGTATACTTTATCATAAAAATTGGATGATTGTCCATTTTTCAGAACTTTTCTTCCGTCATCGTTAAATGAAGGCGGCGATATTTTGTTCATTTTTTTCGATTAAAATCTGTTTTATTGGTAGTAATATATTTTTTACACTGTTTTGTTTGGTCTCGTCGATCGATTGGGATGATGGATTTTTTTTTGTGTGTAAACTTTGGTTTTCGTAGTTCACGAAATCCATATGGTCGAAGGGTATTTATATTGGCAAGAGTTGACTGATTTTGGCCCCCCTATTTCAATATTGTGGAATTTCATTAAATTTTCGCTGACTGTTTTGGCTAATTTTAATATTATCCCGTATTTGGGGATGAAAAACATATTTGGTAAGTCCCAGTGATTGTATCGTTGTAATACAAGATGTATACGAAATAGGTATTATGGCGATTTAGGGGATACTAAGCTAGACTCCCTAAAAGATATTAAACCATCACTAAACCGAGATATTTATTTAAAAATATTCCGATAGAACTGGAATTTGAAAATTTAAAATTGCATTTACTTCAGTTAGTATATGTTGATGCTAAATGTCGTATAAGGGTATTCGAACTTTATTCTTCTACTGGGTTTTATAAATGTTAAACAATCAAAATTTTGTTTGATATCCCTTAGGCGAAAATATACAAATAAATGAGATATTGTTATTTGCATACATATTTGTTCATCGATACTGTAAATAAAGTACGATAGGTTGGAGCGATTTTTACTTCATATCTCAATACCATTTTTATGGTACATTATGGTATGTTCTGACCACTGTTGTATTATTATTGTGATATTTTGTAGTAATCTATTACTGCTTAACATTTGAGATAGAAAATTGAAGTGAATTTGTAGAAGCTATTTTTATTTGCGAAATATAAAATTTCATTAAATTGTTTCACCATTTTGGAGATATGTTGAATAAATCGGACTTCAAAGCATGTATTTTTTTTTAAAATTCTCGATATTTATTAGAAACCTACACATTGTGGCTATTACAAAAAGTAAGACAGATGAAGATAATTGACTTGGTAGAAGAGCAAGATTTATTTTAAGAAAATTGTATTGTATTACAACTGTAATGAGAACATACCGCTGTACCATAAAAATGCTATTGTGATTAAAAAAAGACTAAAAGAAATGTTCATACATCATCACTCCACCATAATGTACAATCATAATGTACAATATGCTTCGTTTTTAACTTTGTTATTATACATTTGTATATATTTTTTTTTTGGGAATTAACATTATTTTTTCAATGTCTTATCAAAATCAAAACGTCTTCGACAGAGATAATGGTATTAGAATACTTACTAGTTAATCTACATATAAATATATTGTAAACATATTGGTTTGGATTAATAATAATTGGAATTTCGTGACATGTTTCATATCCCTAGAATTCGCTGACGTGAAAGAAAAAAATTTAAATTGGTATATTTATACGAAATGTGGTTTCCGATGTAATATCAAAGCGGGAAGAGTATTGAGTAATAGTAGAGGCGTTGGTATCGACGTATAGAGTTTGAAACCGACTGTTGATATAAATCGATAGAGTAGACCTACTTGTATTATAATTATAAATTCCAACTTAATTGAAATGAGTAGTTTGGCTAAGTATGATAAAGCATAAGGCAGCATTTATACCAGAAGTTATATTCTTTTAAAATTTGGTACAGGCATTTCTGCTAAAAAATTGAGACGGCCTAAAAATGGTAATTTACTCCTATTTAACTGCAATATGGAACAGGGTAATTGAAAATAAATCGAACTTATCGAACTTTTTGGCAATTTGTTTGGAAACAGTGTTCCATCGACGCTTGAAAAGTACGGGATTCACGCAGCTATTAAATATATAAAATTATTATTATATTGCACAAATGCATTGTAGTTTTATGAACAATTAAAAAAAAACGAATAAAAAAATTTCGAAATGGCGGAGATATGAGCCGTCAAGTAGGACCCTCTTTTGAAAATCTTTGCTGATGGAATTTTTTTTTCTGTTATACATCATCTGTAAAATAAAAAAAATTTGACTTATTTAGAAAGTTAATAGCTAAGATATGTAGCATATCGAATTTTTTTTTTGAACAAATTACAGCTATTTGAAAAACTCTGATTTTTACTGAAATTTTGAGTTTTAAAAATTTATTAAAAAAAAAACTATCTAGATAATATTATAAGGAATAGTCTATTTATTTAGATAATTTATATAGGTCTATCAAAACTTTTAACTTTGAGTGTCAATAGGTGAGACAATAATCAAATTGACAATTATAATTTCTTAAAATTTCTTTATGTATTTTTTAAAGTTACCTGCTGGCTGAGTAGTATTGTTCTTTGTTGATGTGAAAAATTACAATACAATCCATTGAATAGACAATAGAGCTTACTTAATTTTTAAACTTGGAAGGGTCAATTTGAAATTAAAGTTTGTATCAATTCAGTCAGAAATACGCCCATACAGAATACAATATTCCCAACCAGATGCCTGGTTATCTGACTACTTATAATGTATGAGATAATCCCATTATTTAACCTTTCAGCATGGATGTATATTAACAATTTCAGTTCCATCATTCGTTCCGTACTTATTTAAATATTGTGAATTCAAATTGTTTTGTCAATTCATTTTTCCCATTCCCAGATACAGAATAATTAACTAGAAACAAATTATGCCTATCCCCCATTAGGCAATCATCAATAATCTCATAAGTGTCAATAAGAAGTCCACACTTTGCATGTTCCATCGTATGAAAAACATGTGTTCATTACAATGTAACGAAATTTATGGGTTGCTTCGTGTCAGATGGTATACCAATATAATTACATAGATAAAATGTTTCCATAGAATTTTAAATGAGCCCGATGGTACCATTAATTGGCTCATATGGTAAACCAATTACATTTTGTGTAATAGCGGAATTTACTTATGGATGGGAAGGAAAATTTTCATTCAACTTGACTGATTAATATTTAAAATAAATGTAGGTCGTTCACTAACATCATATCATTTTCGATGATAGGTAATCGATGTTGATCGAGTAAATAATTTATTAAATATCAATAAAAATGTTCTGCTTCCGTTTCCATTTTACTTTACACACAAGCGGTATTTGTCCATTTCATTGCATGACAAATAACATTATGAGTCGAGTATTTGTAGTTCAGTAGTTTCCGTCGTTTTACTACCTACTTTATAAATTTGCAACATCATCTATAAATATGTAGTTAGCTTCTATATTTTCTATGGCATATATGTTCGAACGGATTGTTATATTTTCAGTGTCCTAAAATCAATTCGCGAGTTGGTGATGATTGGTACATTTTAAGTGCCACCATTATGAAAGTGCATGATGTTTCTGGGATTTTTTTAACCACCATTGATCTATAAAGGTTTGTATTATACAATATTCAATTTAGATGAAAAAAGCATTATAATAAATGTATATTTCCAACTTAAATTTGAAAATTTAATTTAACCCAAAAATGATTGAAAATCTTACCTTAAACACAAAAATGACCATCTCTACGCCAACATTTCAGTCGGACGTAACTGATTTCAATATAAAAAATTGAAAAACCGTAGACATGTTTTTATATCACTAGTACCTTTTATTAATTGTTTATTTTGTAATTATCACGAAGTATTTACTTATCCTAAAACCCTAAAAGGCTAAATATATTTAAGTGTTTACTTTATGCTCGTCATATTATAGCATAGATTAAAGGGCCTGATACACGTTCAATATATTGAAAATGATTGAAGGGCCCGGAACATTTCCTCAATCCATAAAGTTGACTCAATTTCCCTATTTCATCTAATATAAACCAGAACTGGTAAATCAAATTAACCATAAATACTTTCTAGAAGTTCTTTTGCGTAATTTGTTTAAGCGTGCACGCGGTGCCTAATTGCTGGAAACACGATACTTTGTATAATGAACGCTTTTATTTATAAATTTCTCGTTATAATGAAGAGCTCTTAACATAAATTACGGGTTATTCTAATCAAATTTACTAATGTTCATGTTAGTACTTAGAAAAAGAATCGAATGGATCCTAAGAAAGGAATATATTATAGTTATACTAGTATATGTAGAAATATTGTTCATAAATTCGATTCCTAAAATGATTCGATTAAAATTACTATAATATGCTGTTTGAGCTTTCTTCTAATTTATAATTTCTCATTTAATTTTAATAACACATTATCGTATAAACCCAATTCATTAGTAAACCATCTTAATTTCCTCATTAAGATTATAAAGTAGCTTTATGATATTAAAATTAACATTGGGAGCATCGTTCCATCTATATATCGTCGTTCATCATCTGTGAGAATAATTTATGATAGGGAAATATAAAACCAGTGTGGGATTTTAATACCCACGTTCCGAGGACTAGATTATTTTTGAGAAATAATAACGAGCTAGGTTTCATAAATAAGATTTTATATTAATTTGTTTATGGAACGTTTAGCACCTTTATTTCATCTTATTCAAAATTGGATAATTTTTAATTGGAAAACAATTTTTGTGGTATTTTATCAATATTATAATTCACATATACAAATTTCATAATTGGCTGTAGCGGCTTTATCTAGATAGATATGATTTTACTCAGAGGATTGAATGAAGAAATTGGAGTAATGGTTTCCTATAGAAATTAAGTCACTTTTAAATTTATTATATGAACGATCTAAAATGTAAACGGTGTTGTACTACATGGGCTGAAAAGTTTCGAGGCAGTTAAAACTCTTCTTCCTAATTTGCTGGATCCATTTACCCAGGTAGTGAAAATTGTAAGCTACATTAGGCGAGGCACATAGTGTGGCTATGTAAGCCACATAGTGCGACAAATACAAGAGTTTTCAAAGAGTTGTGCAATGAATTTGGAGGCAAACTTCCAGAAGAAATTTGCGTTGGAAAGAAAAAAAAACGGATAAGGAGAAAGAGTTACACGCGAACAGGTAATTAATTTGATTTACAAACTGGCATATCTTGCGGATTTCTTCGCAGAAATAATTACGCTGAACCTCCGCTTGCAAGGAAATAAGGCGAATATTTTAACAACTCAAAATAAGGTGCCAGTTTTCCTCGCAAATTGCAGCTTTACCAACGCAGACCTGCAGTTGAGGACGTTTTGATTTTCCCAAAAGACTTCGCCAAGACGAAGAATACGAAGTAAAAACAACCAATTTTGATAATATTTTTTGGAAAAGAACAAAACGTTTTTTATTTATGAAATTTCAGGAACAAATTTATTATACATAATTAAAAAGTTTTAATAAACTTTTTCATTAAAAAATATTAAAAAAGTGACGGCGGCTTTATAACTAGTGTGGTCTTCTAAAAACGGTTTGGCGGTAGTTGTTCGTTTGTAGGAGTTCCTACGACTTCAATATTGAGCTGAAAAGTATAAATTAAAACTTTTTAGTATTTTAACGTCGAAAAATGCTGATCTTATACCTAGGAAACATTTGAAAAGTTGAAAATAAAAAAAATGGGACACCTTGGACATTTTCGGTTTTGTTTAAATAAAAAACGCTTTTGAAAAATTATTTTTATAATTTTTGTAGGAATAAGTTGAAGATAATATTGTTATTGAGTTGTGTGTAAAGTTTTATCACGATCGCTCAACTCGTTTTAAAATTATGTGTCCCACAAACTTAGAAAATGTAGTTTTGAGAGAAACGGGTTTAAAGCGCCATACACATTACACATGCGGCTATGTATTGAGATGAGTCACGCTTACAAGCAATAACCTCAAAACGGATTCGAATTTCGGTTTAAAACTTTGCCACCGCATTCTTGAGACTTTTAACTATCATTTTACATGAAAAAATAAATGTTATTTACCGCTACATACATTGTGGTTTGTGGAAGCATCTCTTGTCTCGAGACTTTTACAGCTCTTATGTACGTACATACGTTACCGATGTTTCATGGTTTTTTTAATTGATTCGTTCGATAGGGGTTCCGCAACCTATTTACCTACCTATAATGTAGGTGTAAAATTGCTGGAATTTAATTTGTTTATCTTGTTCATTCATTCTTTGGATGGAATATGTATTACAAAAGAACACTTAACTCCTATTTGTGGTAAGTAACAGCACAATATAAATGAATAAATATTGGAATAAACAAGGCTGAAAATTCGGTTCCTCATTCTTCTAATTTAAATATCATCTTTTTGTACCTACGAATAAACGAAATCGAGGGAACACCGATTTTTAACTTCAAAGTGTAAAAGTAAATATTCTCAAGGAAGTTGCTGATGTTTGATTTGTTCAACTTTGATTACGTGATTTGCGATAGAAATTATAACATTCAATTAACAGAAAATCTACTAAACTAACCTTCGCTGTTTATTAATTTTACCAAAAACATTATTCGAAATAATAATACATAGATAATAGAAACAATTTTTTAATAGCAAATTTGAACCCTATTCGAGGGTGGATTGATGAATATAGAAGGTAAACCCCATTTTTTTATTAGGAAGAGACATTCCTTTTTTACAACATATTCTCCTTTCAATTTTATAAACAAAAATCATTTTTCCTCTGAAATTTATTTTTATATGTAATTCGGGAACATGGATAAGTTGGACCTATAAACTCGAAATGACACATGAACTGTTTCAATGAATTCCTCCGAGTGCCGTAGGTCGGCACTCTCCCCTACTGGAAGTCATGTATATGTATATTTTTGTTATTACTTAAAAACTGATATTAGTTAGTTTTAGAGAGTAAAATTGACATGATAGTTTACTTTAAGGGTATCTCCACTTCAGTGGCGTGTAGGCTAACGCACAGAAGGTGCCGAGAGCTCATCTGAAATATGAACAAAATCGTAACCTTTTATTGCTGCAAATTTCTAACTACAATTATTTTATTTAATAACTTTGAATTAGCTTCCGAGCTTTTTGAAGCATTTTTTTGGGATAATTTGAAATTTTGTTAAAGGATCGTATCTGGATAGAAAATAGATTTTTAAACGTTAAAAATTAAATTCGAAACTTAAAGCTTTCGTTGTGCTTTTAATAGCTTGAATAAGCTTTCTGCCAAAATTCCATATTTCATTTAAATTTAATGAATCGGATAAAAATTCGATTCCAAATTATTTAAAATAACATTTTAATTTTAAGCTTTCAATGAGCTTTCGAGGTTTTAAAAGCTTTATTTTGGAAAAAATTGAAATTTCGTTAAAGGATCAGTGTTTGGATAGAAAACGGATTTTAAAACGTAAAAAATTGAGTTCTGAAAATGAAGCTTTCGGCAAGCTTAGAAGTTTTAACAAAGCTTTTGTATGAACAGTTTAGTTTTGATATTTTTTGTAATTTTTCCTCAACTAATTTAAAATCTTCCTGCATCATTACATTTTTTGGGCCCGATGAAAATAATTCTCGGGAAATCCGGATCAAATGTTGCGATGTCCGATATTCAAATTTCTCGGTACGAGCCCTTACGAAACTTTCTTATAGATAAATTTCAACTATTCCGAAATATTACATTTTTTCCGGGCGAAAAAAACTGCACATCTTATTGACGTTGACCGCACGCCACTCCTCCACTTTAATAATTTTTATCCTGCATTGAAGCAGGGAAGGATTTGGGGGGCGTCATATTCACCAAAAAGACTGCTTTAAAAACGAAAATACCAGCCTATAGAAAGGTTGCCGACCCTTGTTACTTAATATTTAATCGTTCCCTCATTTGAACTTTCTAAGGAAATCCATGTTGGATAATGTAAAGGTGTCCGTGAAAGGTGTCATTAAAGCAATAGATTACCACTCGTATTCGTTCCCTAAAATAACAACCCTTTTTGTTACCAAATGAGTACGAGGATATTGATTCAAATGACCAATATTTGGAATAATATAGGACTTTGTTTAACAATAGAGTGTCATAAACGCAAGTTGCTAGTCTCTCTGCGTAGGTATGGTACGTATCTGTTTCTCATTTTATGAATTTGTCTATCAAATTCTATATTGTACCTAATTAAATAGAGGATATGCCATATACTCGTAAATGATAATATTTTCGTTTCAATAACCGAAATTTATTTTCTTATGATTTTCTATCAAAATATTAATTTATTAATTTGACCTACTTTTTGTTAAGTTTTGAATATGAAATTTATATTTTAGATCTAAAGCTAAATTTTTTTATAAAATCAAGTTATAAATACTTAACCATGGATTTAAGTTCAAGGCAAATGGAAGAATAAAACATTAAACTGTTCTCTGAGGTGCAGTAAGTAAGAGGATATAAATATACTAATAATAGTATATTTATACAATCCCCAATGTATATTTAAGTTTATCTTGTTGTGCTTGTTTATATTTTCATTGTATAAGGCAGTTTATCGATCCAACGTTGAGCAGAATTTTTTAAGAGAACAATAAGCTAAGAAATTGTACAATGGTTTAATACCCCAAAAATATATCCAATTTGTAAGAAATATACATTTTCCGAAAACATTGTTATAATTTGCTTATTTTTATTTTCTATTTTGCTAAACGACATTTTTAATGTAATAACAATTTTGATTTATTAAATGGCATTTCTAAAATTTTTACAAAGAGTGACGCTTTTTTTTTTACTCACTGACTGACGGATGGGGTTGAAAGCTGTTACCCATATCCTGGATTGTCACGAACGTTCTATTTGATGTGATTTAATAGTAGCTCAAACAAATTAACAACATTAAATCATCCACATAAAAGTTGTATTATTTATCCATCGTATACATTCTGGAACATTGTAAATTATGAGAATTTAATTATTTAAAATTCAGTTATTCAAATTTCAGATAATTAAGACCGCTTTATGAAATTGATTTGATATAAAGTGACATTATCATTTGAAATGATAAAACTGTTAAGCGAAAATTTGATAAATATTTGTAATTACATTTTTTAGAGTCGAGGTATATAGATATACTGTTTAAGATGCTGGTATCCATCCATAACAAGAATTTTATCCCAGGTGTCTTATAAAGATATTAATATTAAGTTATATATTCACGTTATAACTTGAATTAAAACACCCGTGTAAGACAGCAACATAATTGGGGAAGGAAAGGCAAAATTGGATAAAAAAAAAATTGGAAAACCTAAATCCAATAAAATTTTCCATTCATTTTATAAAATGATAAATTTTCTCATTTTGAAATACTCAAATCACAATTTCCTTCAAATTACCCGCGCTCTGACTACATTACCGAGGAGTGCTTTTTTCGCTTCATTATACAATATATTCGTATATTTATTTGTATCTCGTTGCCTTATCATTTATAAATGTATTTTGTGTATCTACGAATATTTGCCCAAGTAAAAATTATGCGGATGCGACGAATTAAGGACAACGAAGAACATTTTCCTCATATCCGTGGAGCTACGATTTTTATTTTGATCAAATGGAAAAAACAAAATAAAACGTTTATGCGAGGAAGAACCGAGGGCTGGGGATGGACGAAGGGCGGAAAAAGGATAATAAAAAAATTACGATTTAACAAGTATGGTAAAAGGAAGCTTTCTGTATTTCATAAGTTAATATTATTCACCTTTCTGCTGTTTTTTATATATTTGTATTTTAATTTTTTTTTGTATACCATTCAGTATAAGAAGGTACAATATTTTGCATAATTTTTCAATGAGCAGTTCCGTGGTAAAAAGTAGAAATTCTATTTTCATTTTTGTTTTGCAAATACTTTTGCTACGAACAGCCATCACAATTATTGACGAATTATACCGATCCATCGATTTACACGGTAGATACACCCCGGACAACTTAATTTTTTAACGTCACTAATGGAATAGTGGTGTAATGTTTTAGAAACTTTTTCCACAATATACGTTGCCTATTGTTATATTCTACCTGATACGAATGACTTGCTTAAGGGGGCGATCAATGTAACCACCTGAATTTTGACCGTTTTTCAGAGGCTTATTCAAAAGGGAAGGAATAAATGAATCGTTTTTAAATTCAGTATGTTTATTCATTATATGTGATGTTCCATAGGAAATGGGACCTTATCTTCCCAGAACGAAAATTCGGGTTTTTGCATTTCCTAATAATTACATTATTCTCAATAAAAGGACACCTCAATCACTAGAAAATTCCAAAAATTGGCTAAGTTATAGCATTTTAAAATTGTAAAATGAAAATCACAAGTTTTGAGATATGGAGGTTCAAAGTTTCATAATTAATATAACAATTATTGTATACAATTGTTGAGGTGGAGGTTGGGAAAATATCTTTTTTTATGTATTACGTAATAAATAAGCGACTCAAAATCGATTGTATAATGTTCAGGACATGTCTGGGCAGTGTAATCAACCTAAACATGAAAAACGATAAAAT